>JBBPKS010000174.1:0-18575 GCA_038089355.1 Pulveroboletus ridleyi | reverse complement strand
ACAAAAACATCCATATCTGTATCCGTCTCCCTCTTGGTCTCCCGCTAAACCTATTTAGATATTTGTTTTCTTGCATGCATAGAGACCAAGCACATATTTTGGCATTTTATTTAGAATTTAGTTATATCCAGTATCCAGGTTTATCCATGTAGGAGAAGAAGTGGAAGCAGTCATGAAAACAAGTTGGGTGGTAGCCTGCATCTTATCTTATCTTATCTGTGTTTGATTTCCATTATCTCTTATCGTATCTTATCTTATCTTATCTTGGACTTACCTGTCTCTTTCTATTGCTTAGGGATAGTATTGGTTCAGACATGGATGTGACTGGGTACAGACATGGATATAAGATCAAAAACGGATACATTGTGAACAGGAAAAGCTACTATCTACAACAGAATGACTCCCTACCATCCACCCAATGCTGCCCTTACCACTGCAAGCTCGCCCCACACCTCATCAAACTTGGCAGCCACCTCCTGGATGTGGGCCACCACTCTGTGGGCTTGGGCCACCACCTCCTGGACTTGGGCACCTGCCTCTTCAACTTGGGCTCATGTGCAGAACAGTTTCTGTTCCAAGAGGGCGAGGGTCTATAGACCCGCTTGGCACACCTTTGGATCAATAGCACCTGTGCAAGGGTGCCACTCCGTGTTTGAAGATCTCGGTCCATCGGTCCTCCTGTCTTCCTGCTTGCTGTCTGAGAGTTCAATTGTTTGCATTGGGACCCGGTTTCGACGAGGGCTGTTAATGGGTTCTGGAGAAAGTTAGTCACACACGCAATAGCTGGATAGCACGTACCTTGGGCCTTTCCCTTGCCCTTACGATTCTTCAACCCACTTGCCTCCTTTGTTATCTTTGGGTCAGCTGCCTTGGTCCAGTGGCCACTTGACTTGTTGTACCTCTTGCAGGTGTGGCCTTCCATGCCACAGCATTCATTGTTTGAATGGGCACACAGCCCACATGGATCGTCATGGACGATTGACTGTGACTGTATTGGCCTTCTTGAATGGCTGGGTGTGCATGTCTTCTTGTTCTTCATTGTCATCCATGGGAAGTTATTGCTAGGAGCTCATCAGCATGATCCATATGGTAAGAAATCCCTACTATGCACCTTCAAGCATCTCCTCAGTATCTCTATGATGATGGCTTGCTGCCTCCTTTCTGGCTTGGGGTGTGTTTCCATATCTGACACTGGGTCTGGTGCTGACTTGTCCCTGGGCTTGGTGGCTGCTTGTGCTCATTTGACCTTTTCCTGGGCCTGCTGTGCTGTGGCCTGTCACTCATCATCCTGTCATTTTTGATGGTCAGCTTCCTCAGCCTTCCACTGTTTCGTGGTCACATTGGCTTCTTGTATTGTGCTGGCAACCCCATTTCCCAGCAGAGCCTCAACCCCATGTTGACAGGTATCACACAGAGAGTTGAGAGCATTTGACTGTGGTGCAGTTAGGTATGCATGTTAAGTCATGAATCAGGCAATGTACCATGGTCTCCTCCCATTCCTTGATCCACATAATCTACTCTTCTGCCAATTCCTCCTTGTCATCTAGCATTGTCTTTGCTACAATGAGGATATGTTCATTGGCCGCTGTAAAACACCAATTCTATCTGGAGAGGATAAGGACTAGAAAAAGAAAGGGTGCAAGTATAGGACTCAACCTAAGGGAGGGGGACAGGACAGACAGGCCGAAGTGAGTAGAGCACCTAGGCAACTCCCTTCTCAGACAGACAGAGGGAAAGAAAGATGCGGAGAGATGTATTAAAACTCTAGGGACACACTTTTATAGTCCAGGGCATTCCCTAGGACTTATGAAGGTGAAGTAACAAAGGTAGCTAAAGACCCGAGCAAATCGGAATGTATCTGGGATCAATCCAGACCGGATCTGGGTCAGAAAACATCGATCCGGGACCGGATTAAGCTAATCCGGACTGGATGAATCAAACCTGACAACCAAAACCTACCTGGATGGACGATGGATGCTACGGATGCTCAAACGGACCCTTGTAATGGACAGAAAAGGGGGGTTTACAACCGTAGGAGGGTTTGACCTCCTACACTGCTTTGAGATGTTGCCAAATGATAGTTTGAGGGTCATTTTTGTCAGGTAGTTGTGAAAGCATGAGAACTTCATTGGCAGTGGACATCTTTTGTAGGATGCAAGGAGAGACAAGATGTGAAGGAAGATGAGATGAGAGGGGAGAAGAAAGAGAGCATTGTGGTTTGTTACGCAATGTGGTGAACACTTAGCATGATCTGCTTGCATTATGCTGGCTATTGTTCAACATCCGAGGCACGTCATTCCCATGATCACATGCCTGACTGGGGACAGTCAGCATTCAAGTCCCCTGTGGATATAGGTCTCCTTTTCCAGCTTATCCAGGTGTCCATCAAGCGTCCCATCCATATTTTGTGTCCGTCTGTACCATCTCAAGGTCAGTCTGTTTCATATTTCATTCATCTGATTATCCATGCCATCTATCCAGTGCCAGTTTATATATATCCATTTCATCTGGTCTGGTCCCATCCACTGGATCATCTACTTATCTATACTGTCTGTCAGTTCCATCATACATTAGTCTTATTTAACATTTGACTATGATATTTTGTGTTTCTTGCCATCTGCTACTTAGATTCAAGTGTCCCTTCATAGGGCCTTGATCATTGTCATAGATATGAAGTCCAGGGAAATGCCCAGACTATAAATGTGTTATATTGAGATCTTGAATCTCATCAGTCTTGCACCCACTGGTTATCTCCCATTGTCCAAATCCCCTCTCCTCATTGTCTGGATTATGCTTGACATCGTTTCTCTCATCATTGTCAGTATCCAGGTCCTCATCCTTGACCCCTCATTCGTATCTGGCCCTCGTCCTTGGCTGGGTTTTTCCCCTATCATTGTCAATCTCACTCAGCTTCATCAATTTCATTCATCATCATCAATTTCCACTTGTCTTCATCAGTTTCTTTTTGCTCTTGTCAGTTCCATTCATCTTCGACCCCTATCACTCTCAATCTAGTCCCATCCATGACCACATCTGTGCATACCCAGTTCTCATTGTTGATGGATTTCTCGTCTCCTGTCTTGAACATCATCCAGATCAATCTCTTCTTGCTCTCATGCACTGAGGTTGGTCATAGTTGTCTGTCCCCAGTACTAACACTCCATAGGACCCCTTGGGATGAGGAAACTCGACCCCCACTCACATCACCCCACATCACCTTACTATCTTTCAATGTCCTCTCACTCTCATGGACATGGACATAGGGGCAATAGCAACCATGGCAACAGGCCCAAATGGCTATGTTGGACCTGCAGATCCAATTAGCACCTTGTTGCCAAATGTGATAAGGCAATGGATGGCACAAAAAAGGAAACTATGGTAAAGAAAGAAATGACTCACCCGAAGAGCATTGCACATGCTGCAGTTGTTGACAATGAAGATGATGGAGTTTTCAGGGTAGTCAGTGACAGAGATTCCCTGCCAGATCTGGAAACCATCAGTGATGATAATTCTCTACCAGATCTTAAAACCCTCACCTCAACCAGCAAGGATGAGTCTTCCAACAATGATACATCCTCAGATGATGACAATGAGAGCAACTGGTTCTCTGATTCCAGGGATGATAGCCCATGGGGCTATGGATGAGAGAATTTAGCAGGCAACTCTGAGAATGATGAGGATACCTCACCCATTGATATCACTGTACCTGTCATCAGTGATTGCTTGTCCCTAGCCTCTCATGTGGATCCGTATGATTTGGGCACCACCTGACACCTCACCCCTGATCATACCTGTATGACCAATGTTCAGCCGATACTGCCCAAGTCCTTTACAGTGGTGAATCAGCAAAAGTTTGCTGCCACCAGAGTAGGGGACTTACTCATAGATGTGCTGGGCAATTATGGAACATGAGCAGCAAGGAAAGCACCTCAAACACACACAGATGAATTACTGGAAAGTCATGCCAATGCCCCAATTGATCACCTTCTCACTCACTGGTCAGAGTGAAACCTATGAATGAGGAACCCTGGATGATGGCCACTGGCCAGCTCATAAAAGTGAGTGTTTTTTGACACATGATGGTGAAGAATGTGATGTACTAACCAAGGAACCCTGGACAATGACTACTGGTTGACACATAAGAGTGACATTCTCCCTGACAGACAAACAAGAAGAAACATGATATGTCAACATCTCTTCTCAGTGAGCAGTCATAAAACTCATCCAAATAAAACACATTTGTTCATTCCCAAGTCCATATGGATGGACTTATTATATTTTGCAGCAGAAACTGCCCTGCAAGGATGCCATTTCCAAGTGTCCAAATGAAGGTGTCTCTGGTAATGGGCAGCATAGTGCACACATGGCAGAGGTAGACCAGCATCCCAGTAATGGTAAGTCTTGTCATGATAGCTCATGTCCACCTAGGTACAACAGGTGCATGATTTGTCCCAGCCTGGATCTGCAGGGGTCCATCTAATGGTGCAAGTTACTTTTTTTTGGCATGTGTTATTCAATTCACTGAACCCATGCCAGGAATGAACATGGTATTCTGCCCTCACAATCATGTTCTCCACCTGGCTATTTTGTTTTTGTTCACATATACACAATGAGATACATCATATTCAGTCAGCGTATAGATCTGGCTCTATTGAATTCATGTAAATGATTGAGTGTGTTATATGGGCATTGATGGACTGATGTAAACAATGGACAAAGATGATACTCATACATATGTATGTCTCAGTGCACAGGGAATCACCACCTTGTGATGACTCACATACTCAATCAATTATACCTGGCAAGCTCTATTCTCAACTGGAATTGCCTCTGAGGTGCTAGTGCTACTCTCCATCATATGATCCTCTGGTCTAGCATTTGCAAATACAATCACAGATAAAGAAGAATTGTCACCATGAAACACTGGTTGTGATATAATTCCAAATCCAGAGTTGATCCCTTGCCACTGCCTCTGACAGTCATGATCATACAATTCCCATGTGCCAATGATGAAATGAAGTATGGTGACATACACAATTGTCTCGCTAACCATGTACAAGGTGTTCACAAACCAGTAGGGAGAAAGTTTAATTGCAGACATGATGTTGAAATGTAGCATCCTAGTTAAGGAGGTGTTTATAGCTAGTCTTATCATTTGAAACAGAAATGAGAGACATACAGGACAAAATAGAATACTCCTTCCCTCACAAACAGATTCATGTATTAGCTGATCTTCTACTGACCTGTCAATTGATTCACCTCAGCCACTTGTCTGATGATTGAGCTGATGGCAAGGGTTAACAACATAGCACCAAGAACAAATCAGGGAATTGCTGTATATAAGGGGGAGAGCCCTGTCTCATAGAGTTTGTAACATATTGAAATGACAGTTTGCACCATTATCACTGGAGAAAGGAAAAAAATGTAGCACTGTTCAAGTGTGATTGCATGGGGTCCAGCTTTGCTCACAACATACCCAATGCAGTCTTATGAGGGGTTTCATAGATACTGTCCCAGGCACTAGTGACAACTATTGGTACCAAATAAAGGAAGAGGAGAATGCCAAGGATTTTTTTTGATTGATTTTACATTGAATAAACATGCAGAACCATCAGATCCCCATAAATAAATCATTTGTAGCACCATACCTTCAGGACAGCATCCCTATTTCACAGAGGGTCAATAGAGGAGCAAGAGGCTTACACCTATTCAAATGTTAACATTATGACCTCACACATACACCTGAAGTACCTACATCTCTTAAGATACAATCATTAGCCACAAGTTACAAGCAGAGCTGGCAGAAACTGACCATGATAGGCCCAGGCAGTAAGCCACATGACCCAGAGGACAACTATGTATATACTGCCAGAAGTCCTTATTGGGAAGAAACAGGTGTCCTATCTCACAGTCATAGACTCCCTCATGTACTCGATGCTTGGAACCCATCCAGACTTAGCTTACTCTGTTGGGACACTTAGTCATTTTAGCACTGCCCTGAAAGCCTGTCACTGGGAGGCAGCCAAATATGTTCTCTGTTATATTTGTGCAACTCCAGAAATGGAACTCCAATATGATGGAAATGACACCTCCATAGACTTGGACTTCCATGGATATTCCAATGCTGGTTGGTCACAGGATCCAGATAACTCCCAATCCACCTCTGGTTTCCTTTTTCTCAGCAGCTGTGAGGCCATCTCCTGGTCTAGCAAATAACAAAGTATAGTTGCACTATCTACTACTGAATTGGAATACATTGGACTAAGTGTCACAGGGCAACACTGTCAGAATCACAATTTTCCTTTATGATATTTATGCCCTTAGTTCTCAATTATAAACTCCTATCCTTAATCTTCCACCCAACTATCTTAGGCCCAGTATGGCAAAAAAATTATGGTGAAAAATCAAGGTTTTTATTTGGGGCTTTTTGCCCCCAAGCCGAGATGCTGTCTGCTGAGATACTGCCTGCTGAGATGCCGCTGGCTGATGAAACTACCTGCTGGCAACACGACGACAACAGATGACACTACCAACACCAGGACAGCACTATGCCCCCTCGTCGTACTTCCACATCGCAGTCCTCACCAAAGGGCAAAGCTAAGGCAAAATCTAGTGCTGAAAGTGCTCCGCCAGCATCATGGAGCGATAATGACGTTCACTTCTTGATCGACCAGGTTATTGCCCGCAAGGCCGAAGCTGGCAATGGACTGAACTTCAAGAAATCATTTTAGCAGTCTATTTCAAGCTCTCCTGAACTTGCTCACCCCACAAAAGGTGGCCCTAAGACCAGGAATGCCTGTAAGGAGAAATGGAGCCGAGTGAGTACCTTCTGCTCCCAAAATCTCTTGCTGATATGATCTTTCTAGCTTAGAAAAACCTTTGATGCTGTTGACCTACTTGCACACGCATCAGGATTTACGTATTCGCTGGAGTTAGAAGCGAATACCGGCATTGAAAATGAAACAGTGTGGGTGGAGTATATCAAGGTATGCAATCGACCACATTCATACCCGATATCATAAGATCACCTTCTTTGACAGAGAAATCCAGGCGCCTCTCCATTCAGGAACAAGGGCTGGCCGTTTTACGACAAAATGATCCTTCTCGGCCCATCAAAGAGTAAAGGCAAGAATTGATTCCCCCTCCGTAGCGCGGACACTATGGACCCCTCCACAAGTGCTTCCCAACCCCCTTTGACCTCCAAAGACTCGTCTCACTCATCCAGGAACTCAAGTGGACCGGATAGTAGCAGTAACTGTGAGCCTGAGGATAATACTGGTGCCGACACAATGGGGTCGGCAGTCGCCCCATTTTCTGCCAATACAAGCATGGCTGCTTTGTCACTGGTAACTATGCCTGTGCTGTCACAATTTCATGCTCCGTCAATGCCATCACACTTCACACCTCCCACCGCCCCGTCTTCATTTGCCAGCTCGCTAACCAGCTCCATCAAGCCCTCCTCAAGTGTTTCAGTCCATGCCGAGAGTATCAGAAAGCGCAAAGCTGATGATGACGTCTCCATGGTGTCAGCCGTCTCACATTTAGCTGTTGGGTCGACACTTTCCTTGACGCACAAATGGCGTGCACCATCAATTCCTGTGGCAGTGGAGAATGTGGGGAATCAACTCAAGTCTATAGAAGATACTTTTCGTGAAGGTTCTGCCGCTGTCGGGACCGCCATTTCCAATCTTTCTCTTCGTTCATGCTTGCCTCCCCCCTCCCTCATGTCTACCGATTCTCTTACCAAGGACATGACGACAAAGTTATTATCTCTTGATATTTCGGTACTTTCACCCAAACAAACTGTAGCTATTATTGACTGTTTCCGAAAAGATGTTAGCTGTGCCGAGATGTATCTCACGTTGGCATCGGACACTTCTGATGGATATGTAGCGGTTCAAAAGGCCTGGCTGATGAAAAGGCTTGAGGAAGCACAGGCAATTAGATAGTAGTTGTGCAATGTATGTCTGTAGCAGCTTGCTCAAACGATAATCGGTTCTATTGTGTGATACTCTAGTCCCCTCGTTGATTTAGTACTGGGTTTCCTCTCCTCTGCCGCTCATCTGCATAGTTCAACCACATATTTAGTGCAATCCGATCCCTCTCGACTGCCATTGCATCACGATCCACACTAGTTACAACAGAGCCTCTAGTGACTCCGTGTATACCTACAGGTTCATCTGGTAGCAACTCGACAATCTCTCTAGGTTCCATGTCATCTAGCTCAAGGTTATCAAATGTACGAATAACATTATGAATGCAGCAGCATGCTGGGGGAATGCGCGCCTGGACATCCATAGAAAACTCTGGAGGGATAATAAGGATCCGAAAACGGCGTTTGAGGACACCGATGATGCGCTCGACCACATTGTGGAGCTGTGCATGACGTAGGTTGAAGTACTCCAGGCCTGTTTGTGTAAATAATGAGTTGATTTAGAGTCAATGATGAAACTTACTGAAGCTGCGCTTGACCCCATTCAGCGAGATGGTAGCGCTCTCCCCGGTATGGAACCAGAAGCTCTGGACAGCTTGGAAACCCAGCATCGGCAAGGTAATATTTTCCAGGAGGTATTGTTAGATCAAACGTACGAGCATCATGGTAGATAGATGCATCGGCCGCCGACCCTTCCCATCCACTCAGTACATACGTGAATTGCATATCGAAACTTGAGCAGACAAGACAGTTCTGGGAGTTAAATCCCTTTCAGTTTCGAGTGGCCTCACGTTCCTCTGCCGAGGGCATGCACGGTATATGGGTGCCATCGATGGCATCAATAGCGTCCTTGAAGTATGGCATGAATTGGGGATTTGTTGCAATGGCTTCAGGTATGGGATCATTTGCACGAGGAAGCCGAACATATCTATTGTAGATCTCGGGGGAAGAGAAAGCGTGAAGCATTCTCTTGAAGTACCTGTAATAGAGTTAAAATCAGTAGAATACTGACTATAGAACAATGGCGTACTTTGATATTGTGCTATTTGAATGCTGAAATCGCTCCCCAACGTGTCTTACAGTCAATCCGGTTACACAAGTGTACAGAAAGATGGCCAATTGTTCTTCAATTGCGACGTGTCTGGTGTGCGAGTACCCTGCTGCCTGTAGTTCCGCAATCAAAACACTGAACACCTCCTTGTGAACACCTAATTCAGTGCGGATACACTTGGGATGTCCACTGAGAAGCTCCTTTACCCAGCCTGCCCCTGTGAGTATCGAGGTATGGTATGGCATCGCCTCCTTTCATTGTAATGCAATCGCGATTGCCTGTCCTGCCACTATGACTGAGACAAGGAGCATCTCACCGAGTTGCTTCTGGTGAAGGACAAGAAGGCGCAACACTTCTTCACTGTATCTCGTATACTCGCTGTCGAGATCTGAAAATATTAGAGCATCAGTGGCTGGTAGAGTAGCTCTTACCATCATCAATATCGTCAGACATCTGGACTCAGAGAGATTGGTAGGCCTCACCACTGGGGCTCACACTCGCAATATATATACATATCCGATTCAACTCGGATCACCAAGGCTTGCGATCCACATATATGTATCGGAATATATCTCACCAGTCTCTAGCAGCTTGATCCTGCTGGGGGAATCTGGATCACTAAGGCCTGGGATCCTTGTGTATGTACCGGAATATACCTCACCAGCCTCCATAAACTTGATCCTACGGGGGGAACTCGGATCGCTGATAGGCTTGGACCAGGTCTCATGACGGCTGATTTCTAAGCGGAGATTGAATCCAGCCAAGGAGCCGAACCTCCCACAGTTTTTCAGTGCTCCAAAACCATGATTTTCTTACCACGACTTTCCTACCATACTAGGCCTTAGATATTCTCCCATTTACTAATCTAGGTCTAGGTTACCTTCAATTGCGACATTCCATTGGAATCAGGTTATGTCATCACCATTATGTCATGGTCTAGCCTATTGACATCACCATGACATCACTTCATTCTCTGCTTATTTATCATTTCATATTTACCTTTCATTTGATCATTATTTAATATCTGTTAGTCATATTTGGGCACAGGGCTCATCTAGATACAGGCTTTAGGGTTAGATATCTTATATAAGTAGCACTTGTCCTGTAAAGTAGTCCTTGTGCTTAGTATTCTTATCACTTCACCATCCTTGCTCCTTTCATTCTCTGTCTGAGGTGAGAGTTCTTGCATTGGGCTTACTCATGAGCACTGTCTTATTGCTTGTGGTTTTGATAAACACCTCACATGGCTTCAGAGTTTCTTCAAGGAGATAGGATATCGTCAGAAAACCTCAACCATACTGCACTGTGACAACCAAGTTGCTATTATCCTGTCCTATGATCCACAGTTCCATGCTTGGACAAAACACATCCAATGGAAATGTCACTTTATCTGAGATAATCTTTTTTTTTTTTTTTCCGTGTTTATTGTCCAGTGAGCATTTCCCATGTTTGACATTACATTCGGGGTAGTGTCTACGTGGTATTTCTACTGTATGGAGTGGGTAAGCATATGATAACAGCTTGCGAGGGAGTGGAGATTGCATGGGGCTGATAGCAGGAGAATGGATCCTGGGTGTGAGGGGTATTTTTGGTTTTATGGGCTGTGGGCTGTTTGTGGTCTATGGTGTTTCTCGGGGCAGGGACAGATTGCCTAGGGAGGTTGCGAAGCCGTGTGTGCTGTGGAGGAAGCACAGAGTGTGTGTGAGGTATTTTTCGTTGCCTAGTAGGTGGGCAATTTGTCTGGCTCATCCTTAGGTGGCATAGTAGAGTTGATTGCATTGTAAGGAGTATCTGGGGCAATGCATGAGAACATGGAAGACAGTTTCATAGTAGTTTGAGCAGTGTGGACATGCTGGAGAGGCCGCCTTTGTTATTTTGTATAGGTGGCCATTGAGTGGTGTGTGATTAGACTGAAGTTGGAAGAGCACTGTGGCATGATGGTGGGGAAGTTTTTCCATGAGTTGCAGGAAGTGGTTGGATGGGAGTGATTTATTGATGTTGAGGAGGGTGTGTGCATGGGGTGATTTTTTGAATATGTCGTGGTTCAGCTCCTTGATTTTCTTTTGTATCTTTTGCTTTGCTGCTGACTTGCTCCTGGGGAGTATTCTTGTGTGGTTGTGTGATGCCCAAAGAGAAGGTGGTAGTAGGGATGGTGCACTTCCCTGTCCTTTTACTGCGAGTTTTGCTGCTTCATCAGCTTCTTCATTGCCCTGAATGCCCAGGTGACCTGGGGTCCACTGGATTTCCAGTTCTTGAATCCTGTGTTTCCTGAGTGCTGCTCTTGAGTCACTATGGAACGTGTCCATGAGATAGTGTCTGGGATTGGACTGGAAATTGGCTGAGGCCATTATTGCCGCTTTGTTGTCCAGGCCCAGTGAGACCATGTCGATTCTGCCCCTGTATCTCTTTAAGAGCTCCATTGCTAGGACCATGCCCACCACTTCTCCTTCATACACCATGTGGTCCTCTTCTGATCCCAACTCAAACCTTAGTTTGTCAACCTTTATTCCGCCTCTTCTCAATACTGTGGCCCCTTCAATTTTCCTTTCGAAGCCTGATCCATCTGAGTATAGGCAGATGTTGTGAGGAATGAGGGCCTCATCTTTGTTTTGCACAATGGTCATGGTCATGGCAGGCTTCCACTTGGTGTCGTGTCATATGAGGGAGATGTTCTCCATTGTTCAGGGATCTAGTTTGAATTCATTTGTGAGTCTATGCATAGGGGATTTGTGACGTTTACAATGGCAGAACGTGGACTTAGCGTGGGCATATAGAGGGTGGGTTGTGGGCAGGGACACAATGCAGAGAGTAGCATTACTGCAGAGTTTTCTTATTAGTAAGGGGATTGGTATGAGGTCAGCATGCGCAAGGAGGGTGTCTGTTGCAGTTGTGCGCATGCCCCCCAGAATGTGGAGTGCCGCCAGAGGGCACCCCATCCCCTATCCTTCTTGCTCCATCCTCTTTCTAGCATGTGGGCATCCCATACATCTACTCTGTACATCATCTTTGGTATTGCTGTGCCTTTGTATAGCTTCTTCACCATTCTTGCCTTTATGCCCTTCATGACCTTAGTTATTCTATTGCTCGCTAGTACGTATGTGGTGCCTTTTGATATAGTGTGCATGGCATATTATTTGAAGTGAAGTTCATCGTCAACTATGATGCCTAGGAACTTGTAGCTACTTGTTGGTTCTATTGTGTGTCCCTCGATGGTGATGGCCGGGTACAATATTGGGATGGTTTTTCCCCTTTTCTGTGGGTCTGGGCAGCGCAATTGTGAGACACATAGGAGTGCCGTTTTATCGAGTTCAAAGTTGGTGTGGTGGTTTGTGCCCTATCCTAGCACTCCTCCAACCTTCTCCATTATCTCTTTTAGCTTACTGTTCACTTTTTTAAATGAGTTTCCTCTGGCTATGAAAGCCATGTTGTTGATGAAACCTAGGCCAAGCTTGTCTTGAGCATCTCCTGCCATGCCAATGAGATCTGTGTTGTAGAAGAGGAAGGCTATGGGAGAGAGCAGGCATCCTTGATCTAGACTGATGGATATCTGGAAGGGCAGGGATGTGAAGTTATTGAAGGTTAGTATGGTCTGGCGCCCCTGGAGGCGGTGGGTGTACCACTTGGTGTATTCCTGGGGGATACCTTTTTTTCTCATGTTGTGAACTAGTCATTCTGTGACGATGCTTGGGAAAGCTGCTTTGATGTCTAGGAATAGCATGGATATGAAGTGGTCAGTAGGTCATGCCCATGTGTCATGTGTGAATTTTGTGAGTAGATGAAGGGAGTTGATGGCAAATTGTCCTGGGCAGCCTCCAAAGTGCATGGCTAGTAGGAAGTTGTGGTGTTCCACTAAGTAGATGATGTTGTCCGCCATGCACGCTGACAGGATTTTTGCCATGGTGTCCAGTAGCACGATTTGTCTATATGCCTTTGGGAGTGAGTAGTCTGGATGTTTGGGTTTGCATAGGATGACAGTGGACGACCATTTCCACTCCTCAGGGTAAAAGTTGAAGTTGAATGTGGCCCTGAAGATGGGTCCTAGGAGTGGGACGATACTGTCTGTGTTTTTGCTGAATATAATATTGCAAACTCTGTTTGGGCCTGGAACTTTGAATGGTGACAGCCATTTAATGGTGTGATGTATCTGTTCATCAGTTATATTGGTGAATGAGCATACCAGTTCCAGGTACTCTTCTGGAGGGGGGTTTGGAACGTTCTTGGGGCGGGGTTTGAAGAACGTTTCATATAGTAGTTTGCTCTTCTCCTGGTTGGATTGTTTCTCTGGGGTGGGTTGTGCTATGGTTCATCTTAAATTTGGTATTCTTGTCACAACCCAGTCCAATGGTTCCTCCGTGAGGTATTTGTGTACCTGCCAGATTGAAGAGGTGTCAGCATTCTCTAGGTACTCATTCCAGTGGGATTGTTTAGCCTCAGAGATCATTTTTGTGAATCTTGAGTGGGCCGTTGTGTATTCCGTGTGGATGGGGTCTTGGCAGATGTGGTGATGGGCCTTGGCTTTGTAGGTGAGTTTCCTTAGTTGTAGTTTTTCTGTCTCAAGCTCAGGGTTCCACCATTGTTTTGTAAAGGGTGATGGTTTGGTTAGTGGGACGTGTTCTTCGATTATGAGTTGGATGGTGTTGGTGAGGGTGGTTAGCTGCTCTTGCACTTCTTCGGCTGATTTGATGGGGTCTTCCCTGGCAAGGTTCTCTAGATGGCGGTTGAGGGTTTTTTTGAATTTCTCCCAGTTGACTGTTCTGAAATTGCATCTGGGTGGGGCATTAGCAGATTCTAGCAAGAAAGAGAACTCAGAGATGATGGGGAAATGGTCTGTGTTGGTAGGGGTTAGTTCTTCCTCGACTGAGCATTTTACTAGTGCATTCATGAGGTGCGCCATGCAGAAGATGTTGTCTGGCCTCATGAGGTTGCCCATCAAGGTTGATCGCAGGGTGGGGATGCCTGGGGGTAATGCCATCATGAGGTCGTACGTGGCCATGATGTCGAGGAGGGATTGGGCAGCAGTGTTGTTGACTTTTGTGGATAGGTGGTGATTGTCTGGGTGATCCCATAGGGGGTGGTGGCAGTTGAAGTCACCTATCAAGATGACTCCTCCTGTCTCTCTGTTGTTTTCATGTTGTGTTTGCGAGAAGTGTCAGTCTAGGAGATTAAGGGTGTTTGGGTGAGCGCTGTTGTTGTATACGTTGTAGATTCATATTTTCCCGAAGTTGCCTCATATTTCAATTGCTGTAATATCTGGGGATTTGATGGGGATGATGCTCCAGTGTTCCATTGAGATGTTTTTGTTTATGAGGATAATCACATGGGAGCAGGGAGCATTAAAAGAGTTGTGGGTGGAGGGGTATATAGCGGTCAATTTGGACAATGTTTGGGTGAGGTTAACTGGGTTGATGACTGGTTCTTGGATTGCCGCAATGTCATATTTGAATAGGAAAAGGCTGTGGAGGAAATGTTCCTGGGCTGTGTAGGCCTTGTTCATGTTTTGCTGCCATATCCGTAGGTGGTGACGCCTCTGGGGTGGGTTTGAATTGGGCTCTGTTGCGAACTCAGAGAGCACACACCACCGGCCTCGGCTTCACAGGCTATTACAGAGCCTGGCAAGGTGGGAAAGAGAGAAGGCGAGCTCACGCGCACTAATCACCCGTAAGGTAGCGGGAAGACAAGTGGTCAAAGCTGGGGACGCCAGCTGGGACCCTTGGGTTTATATAGTACAGAGGAGAGTGCACGGACCATAGGGTTCGTGGGATAAACTACTATACACGGATAAACTACTGTACACGGTCGTGAGAGAATTCCCATCAGGGTTAGCGGAGATTAAAGGGGCGTGCCAGCCATGAGGCATGACGTCATATGATGTCATGGTCTGGGCCCAGGTCGTGTGACAGGTCACGTGACCGAGAAAAGAAAGGGGTCTGAAGTGGTGCGTAACATTACCCCCCTTTGCTACGACTCAAGTTCCAGACGAGTCGTTGCAAACGGAGTGCCAGCTTCAGGGCCATAGACAGTGAATAAGCGGTTCATCTCCGTCAAGGAGAGACCACGCAGAGGGCGAGGGGCGGAGGGATGGTCGTGGTGGAAGGCGTCAACCGCGTCACATGCATTGTCAAGATGGGAAGCCGGTTCCCACATGTCGTCGATTTCGTCGTAGCCTTTCCAACGAACCCGATATTCCAGTTTGCCACGTTTCAGGCGGGAGGCGACAACAGCCTCGACCTCATACTCGGGGTGACCCTCTTCCGAGACCTCAATCGCGTCCGGGCGAGAGATCGGCTGGTCTGGCAGCGGGGATCGGTAGGGTTTCACCTTCGAGATGTTCACCACAGGGTGAATCCTAAAGGACGTGGGAAGACGCAGTTCGACTGCATTGGGGAGGGTTCGCACTACCTCGAACGGCCCGAGCCATCGCTGGGTTAATTTACGGGCAGTGTACGGCAATTTCAAATTGTCCGTGCTGAGCCACACTTGATCACCGGGGGCATAACCAGGAGCGTCCGACCTCGCGGATTTCTGGTCGCGAGTCATTTTCTCGCGGGTGTGTTCCAGCGCTTGTTGTACTTCCTGATGTGCACAGCCTGTATCCGCGTGGAAGGTCCCAGCTAGAGACTCCGAAGCTCCTTCAAAACCCATCCTGGGGGAGTAATTTCGGGTGACGGCGAACGGGGATGATCCGATGGAGGACGACAGAGAGTTATTGTGATGGAATTGAGCGAGTTTGAGATAGTCCAGCCATTTTCCTTGTTGTTTGGCAACATAAGCTCTCAAGTACTGCTCCATTTCTCTGTTGATCCGTTCTGTTTGTCCGTCTGTCTGTGGGTGATAGGCCGTGGACAGCTTCTGTTCAATGCCCAATAATTTACACAATTCGGTCGTAAAGGATGACACGAACTGTGGGCCCCGGTCTGATACTATCGTACGGGGAATACCGTGTTGCGACCATACATGATCGCGGAATACTTTAGCTAATTCTATAGAGGAAATTGTCTTGGCGCAAGGTATGTAAATGACTTCTTTGGAGAATCGATCTACGACGACACAAACGGAGTCGAGTTTATCGACCTCCGGTAATCCGGTTACGAAGTCTATGGAGATATCTTCCCACGGATGGGAAGCGGCTGGGAGAGGCATGATTTTTCCTGCTGGTGCTTTGGACGAACCCTTCGTGAGGGCGCACGTATAGCAGTGGTTTATATAGGTAATAATGTCTTTCCGCATTTGCGGCCAAATGAAGAAGCGATGTATTGTATGGTAAGTACGGGCCTGCCTGTTGTGACCCCCCAGGGGATCATCGTGACACGTTTTAAGGATCTCGGCGCGGATAGAAGGTGAAACGTATATCCGGCCGGTGAAGTCGTGGAGGTACACCTCCTGTTTAGCATCGTATGTATAATTAAGAACGTCATTTATTTTTTGTGATTCTTTTTGTATTTTCTGTAGTAACGGGGACTCTAAGGTAACATTTTTTATAAATAGGTCGGCTGGTAGTACCGTGATGTCCTTATTGAGGTTCTCGACCACGTCACCGTGATCGGGCCGGCGGGAGAGGGGATCGGCACGGTTAAGAGAGCCGGGACGGTAGACGAATTCGAGGTTGAACTCCTGGAGGAGGGCATGCCAGCGTGCTTGCCGCCCTGACAGAGTCTGAGGCTTTTTCCAGTACTCCAGGTTCTTATGGTCCGTCCAGACCTTGAATCGTTCTCGTCCGATTAAATAGTGTCGCCATTCTTCGAGCGCTCGAATGACTGCCATTAATTCCTTATCATAGATGGAGTAGTTGCGCTCGGTTGCATCGAATGAATGGGACAGGAAAGCGCACGGACGCCATTGCCCATCTTCGCACTCCTGCCAGAGGATTGCTCCGGTTGCAATGTCTGAGGCGTCCATCTCGATGCGCATCTGTTGAGTGCTATCCGGGTACGCGAGGAGAGGTGCTTCTGTAAATTTCTTTTTGAGAGCGAGGAAGGCCGCTCGTTCGATGTCACCCCAACAGAAAGGGGTATCTTTTTTAGTGAGGTCGTTCAACGGCCTTGCGATCTCTGCGAATTGGTCAATAAATTTTCGGTAATAGTTACATAAGCCCAGGAACGCCTGGACTTGTTTGAGGCGTGTTGGTTCCGGCCAATCCGCAATAGCTTGTGTTTTCTTTTCTTGCATTTCTACACCATCCTTGGAGACGTTCATCCCGAGGAATTCGACCTTGTCCTTGGAGAATGCACATTTTTCCGGTTTGATATATAGATCGTTCTCTCTGAGACGTTGTAGCACTTCGCGGACCAGCGCTTCATGTTCTTCTTTTGTTTTCTTCTTGGTGAATATCATCATGTCGTCCATATAAATAATAAGGAATGCATATTGGTCGGAAAAGATATCGTTCATCATGTTCTGGAAGGTGGGGGGAGAGTTAGTAAGTCCGAAGTACATGACCGTTGGCTCGTAAGCCCCTATAGGCGTTACAAATGCTGCCTTCCATTCGTCACCTTCTTTGATGCGGACGTTGTTGTATCCCCAGCGTAAGTCCATCGCTGTGAACATGTCCGCGCCTTTGAGACGATCAATGAGCTGTGAGATTAGCAGTAAGGGGTATGCATTTTTAATAGTTCCTTCATTTAAATATTGATAGTCCATTACTAGACGTTTTTTACCGTCCTTCTTCGGAATGAAGAACACCGGGGACGTTTGAGGAGACTTGCTCGGTCATAGGTAGCCCTTCTTGACTTCCTTGTCGATGAAGGTTCATACTTCTTCCAACTCCGTGTCGGATAGCGGGATAACTCTCCCCTTCCTTGGAATGAAGTCGGACTTGAGATCGATGGCGTGATCCCAGTGTTTCCGTAAGGGCATGCGATTGGATTCCTGCTCCGAGAAAACGTCAAGAAAATCGTGATAGGCCGCTGGGACCTTTTTGGCCACCCCGTCCTCAATCGCCCGGAGTTTGAAGCCGAAGTATCCGTTCCGCTGACGCCTATAGTTGTCGCAATCTTCGGTGCAACGGGTGAAGTCGATTTTCTTTTCGACCCAGTCGATAGTAGGATTATGGCGGGCGAGCCAGTCATATCCGATGATCATTTGGTTCGAGCCCAGCTCGACGACGAAGGCGTTGATCTTCTCGTGATGGTCTTGCAACGCTGCTACGAGTTCTACTCGGTGAGTGACTTTTCTGGCCTTGCCCGGAGTGCCGTCGGCGTTAAATACTTGAATTTGTTGTACAAGGGGGATTAGGTTGACGTTGTTTTTGGTGCACCATTTGCGGTCGATGAAGGTGTTGACGGCGCCGCTATCGATTAGTGCTTTTATATTATCATCTTTTTGTGTTTTACCCGTGGAAAAGAGGACGGCAATGTCCACCGTGAATTCTCCTCCACTAATCATTTCTTGTGTAGGGATTTTATTAAGGTTAAGGTCAGCACACTTGTTCTTAAAAAGGGAATTAAGCACGCTAGTTTTATAGTCCAGCGCCGAGCTCCGAAGAGACCCCCCTACGGACGTATCAGAATCTATTAAAGTTTTCAGCACCTGGCTGATCGTCCTAACCGGGAAATCTCCGTCGGTGCACTCCGAGAGTTCGGCTACAGGCTCAGT
>JBBPKS010000173.1:0-18597 GCA_038089355.1 Pulveroboletus ridleyi | reverse complement strand
ATATACGGGAGTAGAAGATAAGTCTTACTAATAGTCCGGGGTGCGGATGCTAGGTATACCGGAGCTGTGCTCCTAAGTGGGCACAGGGATGGAGGGTGAACTGGGGCGAAGCTAATGGCTATGTACTATAAGCGAAGAATGGAGCGTAACACTAAGAACAAGGAATGCTAAATATGGAGGGTCTGGGGTGTCAGGGATGCAGACTCATTGAGAACGCACCGGAGGTCACAGGAAAGGTGTCCGGAGTTGTCTGGAGTTAAGTCCGGAGTACCGGATTCGACAGATATGACACTCTGACCGGACTTGAGTCCAGAGGACCTGGACTTAACAGGAATACTAAATATGGTAACTATGAAAGTCTGAGAGGAAGAAATGAAGTCTGGGTTACAGAGTACTGGAAAGGGGATGAGGGGTTTAGAGGGCAGAGTTTGGAGTGGATATGACATTTCCACACTCAGAGACAATCTCAGATACAACCATGCACAAAAGATCAAGCTTGCCATCTACTATGCCAACCTCGACAATGCCAAACTCTGGGAGTACCTCCCAGAAGCATTGGATCCAGTCCCAGATTGGGATGCATTCATAGTAGCAGTCAAGAAGAACTATCCAGGATGTGAAGGTCCATATAATTATAGTCAAGCTTACCTTCTTTCTATCATACAGAAGTCTAGATTGAGGGTCATGCAGTGCCTGGATAATGTTGGGGCATATCATCACCAGTTTATCAAGATTGCCCATTTGCTTGTGTTTAGCTATCATCTGTCCAAGATAGACTGCGATGCATTGTTCATATCCAGGCTTTCACAAGATCTTGAGGTCCAGGTTCAACAGCACCTGGAGGTTGTGAGGTCAGATATACATCCAGATGCCATTTACCTGCCATCAGATGTTCAGAAGGCAGCAATATTTCTCCTGTTAAGATCTTGGAATCCAATTTTGCATCCTCATCCAGCACCACCATCAGTCATTGCACATCTGCCTGCATCACCCTCAGCCTCAAGTCCTGCATCATATCCAGATCCATCGTTGTCCCTGGTCATCCATGTTCAGCCATTAATATCATCCATGCTGCACCCCCCATCTGTTCAGACACCCATCTGTATTCCTTCATCACCCATGGCACATCAGCTGTCAATGCCATCACCTCAGGTCACCCCTGCTATGCCACAGCTGTATCACCACCTGAAACCAGTTGTACAGCCACCACAGATATTGTGCCCAGTATTGTCAGTATCTGTCCCAGCTAGGGATGCCATCATAGATGTCAACCTGGATGTGTTCAGCCTGATCAAATGAGAGCCACATCCTGTGCATTTAAAGGACCCTGAGCAAACAGCATATAGGAAGTATTTGGCAGAGATATTGCAGACTTTCCAGGAATGTCACACTTTTGCAGCATCACCACCACCCATCATCTCAGTGCTCAAGCAGGCTGCCATAGTGGATTCCATTCCTTCATCTTCGTCATTCATTTCCACTGACATTTCATTTCCCTTATCATCATCAGTTGTACCTGTCATATCTAGTGCATCCCCTGCATCATCATCATCATCATCACCATCATCACCATCCATATCTGGGCCATTGCCCCAACTCATATTGTCATCCACTGTGTCAGATTCTCCTCCATCACTTGAATCTGCCATGTTGGATATCAGTGTATTCCCCCCATTGTCCATCTCTACTAACCATTTCCTTTCTTTATCTTCATCTTCAGTCGCACCCAGGCCATTGCCCATATCAGTATCATCATCTGCCATACCGGATGACTCCCCATCAACCAGATCTGACATGCTGGATCCCTCTTCTTCTGTATCATTCATGTCTGCTAACCTTTCTCCCTCCATCTTAGTCTCACATCCATCACTCCCACCACCCATCTTGGGTGATTCTATTTTGCCTGCCTCACAGCAGGACATTTTTTGTCACCATCTGGTTGGTCAATCCAGTTTTATTTTTTCTTCTTCTATTTCATCTTCTCTCTGTCAGGCATCTTTTGCCCCTTTTGATTTGAAACTGCCTATACAGCCCCCCAATTTTGATGCATCTTTTTATTCATGTTTTTTCATTCCTCCCCCTCTCCTGGATTGCAATGCCTGGGAGGTCATCATTCATAGTTCCCCAGGGGGAGGTACTCACTATCCATTTTGCCCCTGTTCTTTTTTGTTTCATTTGTCATTTTCACTTCTGTTATTTGTACATCATTTTTCATCTTTCTTTTGGATCATATCGACTATCTGGAATCCATTCATCATCAATCCAGTCTCATCTGGTTTAGTTGGTCGCACCACAGACATAGAAAGAAAAAGTAGATTGAGGAATGCAAGTTAGGTCAGACACCCACAATATCATTATGAATCTGCTACACATTAGTTCCATCCCAGGTTGAATCTGGTGCCCATCTATTTCATCCTGGGTTTTGTCCAGTGGCATCATCTTGTGCATATCACTAAGAAACATAACAGACTCTCATACCATCATTTTAGCCACTCATCATATTCATTCATCATAAGCAAAACAAAAAACAGTCATACATCATTTAATCCTCTTCATCTTGTATTCACTATATTTAGATATTCACTTTTCCTCGAGACTGGTGCATTTTATCCAGTAGTTGGTTTCTTCAACCCAGTATCAACCTGGTATCCATCCATTTGGATCCAAGCAGGTATAGATGCAATGAGTTGACTGACAAAGACAAGTCAGGTGGTACCCTGCATCTGGTTTCTTATTTTCAATTTATCATACATCCTCACACTCATTTACTTATTTGTTTTATCACCTTTTTGCTCAGACTTCACCAGATTGGACTCACTCAGACATGGATTGGATTGAATGCAGACACAAGACAAGATACAAGCTATCTACAACAACTGGATTCTTACCACCCACCCATTGCTGCCTTTACGATTGCAAGATTGGCCTGCACCTCTTTGAACACCACAACCAATTTTTGTGCCCATGCTACTGACTCTTGCATCCAGGAGACTGCTTCTTGGACCTGCCCTTGGGCATGCAGGAACTTGTGTTCCAGGAGGGCTAGGGTCCTGAGACCCACCTTGCACACCTCTGGATTGACTTCACCTGTGTGTGGGTGCCACTTTGCATGGCTTGGCCCTGGCTCATTGCCTCTTTTGTCTTCATGCTCACTGTCAGATATCTTGATGACATGAGCTAGCACCCAGATTTGATAGGTATAGTTAGGAGCTTCTAGTAGAGAGTCAGTTATGGGTATGAGATACGATTACCACTCACCTGGGGCTTTCCCCTTCCCCTTCTTCTCCTGGGGTGCTTCCTTCTGCCCACTTACCTTCATGCTCACCACATTTCCCCCTCATCTGCCAGACTTCTCACATTTGGCCTTGAGCCCTTGGTGCCAGTTGCAGGTCCAATCTTCACAACCCTGGCAGGTGACCTTTGCCTTGGCACACCTGGTGCATGGTTCATCATGGTTGTGGGACACGTTATCCATGGCCACCTTTTTCTGGACTGGCTCATTGTCCTCCTCATCATTGTCATCCTTGTTGTCATCCATCACAATCTGGGGTTGCTGATTTGATTTGTTAGTATAGATACCATGATGTCTGATTTGCCACTTACCTTGGTGGGCCATGATGGAATGATGATAATGGGGAGCAGCTTCTTTGCCCCCACATTCTTGCTTGTGCCCAGAACTGGGTCTGTTGGTAGTGGGCCTGCCCCTGCTGGGGTGGCCACTTGTTCTGCCTCCTAGGCCAGTGCTTCTGGAGCCTGTGCTTCTTTGTCTCACAGCAGCAGTCAGTTTTCTGCCTTGTTCTTCCACCGCACAGTGGTCTTGTTGGCATCTCATATCATCTCAGCCATTCCAGTATCAAGAATAGTCTCGACACCAAGATGGCATGCATCTCATAAATAACCAAGAGCATGTGTCTATAACAGGTTAGCAGTCAGATCAAATATGATACATTTGGCCATGCACCATGGTACCCTCCCATTTGGCTATCCACTTATTTTTCTCTTCCCCCAGCTTATCCTGGTTGTCCAGTACCATTTTCACAACAATCTGGATGGACTCACAGGCCACTTTGAGGTTGTCCCACATGTGGACCTGCAAATTGTCCTTCATTGGTGGTTGTATGAATGCAAGAATATTTTTGGCATTGGACATTGTTTATGTGATTCATAAGAGAGAGAGAGGATGAAGTAGTGAGATAAGAGAGGGAAAGAGTGATGTGATGTGACATGGTACAGAGCCTGACCCATGATCTGGTGAACACTCAGTCCACCTGCAGCACTATTGTTCTTACTGAGCTGCAACTTCCCATGGTCACATGACTGACTGGGGATAGTCAGTATTCAAGTCCCCTGTGGATGTAGGAGGTTGAGTCCTCCTATGGTTACAAGCACACCTTTTCAATCCATTTCAAGAGTCTGTTTGTCATATTCACTCCGACCCCTGATCTCCAGACCTCTTCACTCAGACTTCATCCCTTTTGTATTGGACTCCATTCCCTTAGCATCGGACTCCCCACCTTCCTTATTGAGCATTCCCTTTGTACTTTCGACCCTCTATTCCCTAGTTACAACCCTTAGGCCCATCTCTTAGACCCTTCGCCACACCATATGCTTGTACTACGTATGTTCCCCATCTCCATATGCTTCCCTTTTACCCGACATACCTTACCATATGGTCCTCCATTCCTCCATCTGAACTCCAGACCAGACTTCAGTATATAAGCCTCCTGTATTTGTTATGACTGCATCGAGCAGCCATCGAAGGGAACGAGAAGACCCTTCAGCCGGAAGAAACAACCAAACCTATCAGCCGATAACGAGGCTAGCCAGCAGAGAATGGAATGCTGTAACCCTGGCAGGGGAGCTACAAGTGCCAGTGTAGCCGATCGGAGGAGAACCCTTAGCAGACAAGGTTTTAACCCAAGTCCCAGGGACCTACGAAGGGTGAACTAGACAAGTGGTCAAAGCTGGGGTTTGGCCAGCTGGGACCGCCGCCTTATATATTGGCAAGGCCTGTGCACAGACCAAGCAGTACACTACTATATAGGGAAGTAATAGATAAGGCTATGCTACATATGGTAAGACGGTAATGACCATGGGTAGGGAATGGAAGTGTGGGCAGAGATGAAAAGCGCAAGGCTGCTGTGAGGCGAACCCTGAGATCTGATCTGAGATCCACGGAGATCTAAATAAGATGTGATACATGGGAGGAGATTAGATCGGATCAGGAGATCTAGGAGGTGGCAGGATTGCCGTGGAGATCTGATGGAGATAAGGGTGTAGGGTAGTCTAGGGGTTGTCAATGTGTAACCCTAGAGGTTATGACATCAGGGATGATGTCAGGGGCTGGACTTATCATGTGACTGGTCATGTGATCGGCCTCGTGGAGGTCACGTGACTTAAAGGAGCGGAGGGTGATAAGGAATGTAGGAAAAGAGTGTAGGATGAAAAGTTAGGTGCATGCAGTTCATAACAGTATTCCGTCTTTATACCTTAGTACAAATATCGAACTAGTCACCTCCTGTCTCTCATCCAACTCCCCTCTCTCCTACCCCCTACTCCTCCTACCCCCTACTCCTCCTACCCCCTACTCCTCCTACCCCCTACTCCTCCTACCCCCTACTCCCCTCCTACGAAATATGAGGACAGAGCCTAGGCAAGGGTGCAACACATAAGTCCTGAACCAACATCCTCCTAGGTACCCCCTTGCCACTCTAAACTCCATTCATCCCCTCATGAACTTCATATACTAACCCTCAGACCTCCAATCAGACTTAAGTCCGGAGGACCCAGACTTGACACTGTTCAAGACTCCATTATGTCCATCATCCATCTGAGTAGGTCAGTCTTTTTCATTTTCTGTTCATCTTTTCATTCATCTGGACTCTTTTGTACCATCTGCCTGTTCATCCAGATCTGGATCATGTTCATCTGGTATTAGATTCTTTTCATCTGGACCGGATTCTTTTAGCTTACATACTTTCTGGGTGCCATTTGGCCCTGGATTAGTTATATCTCATAGATAGAAGTCCATGGATATTCCTGGGACTATAAAACCAGTGTATCACATCTCTGAAGATATCTTTCTGCATCTTTTCACATCTCCCATCTTTCATCCTTGAGTCATAGGGCTAGTGCCTAGGTCATCACTCACTTAGCCTGTGTCTCCTGGCCCCCTCCCTTGGGCCAAGTTTATACTTGCACCCTTTTCTTTTATATCTGATCCTTATCCACTCCAAATAAGATCTGTGTTTTACATCACACATCTGGAGGTGCTCAAGCTGTCAGAACCACGATTTCTTCATGTTTCTTCCTTCATGATATTCATGCCTTTAACCCCTATTATAAACCCCTATCCTTAATCTTTCATCCAATTATCTTATATTTCCCCTTTATCCATTAATTCAGGTCTAGGCTACCTTCAATTGCACCATTTCATTGACATCAGGTTATGTCATCATCATTACATCATGGCCTAGCCTATTGACATCACCATGACATCATTACATTCTTCACTTATTTATCATTTCATATTTAGCTTCCATTTGATCTGTTATTTAATATCTGTTAGTAATATCTAGGCACAGGGCTCATCTAGATACAGGCCTTAGGGTTAGAAATCCTATATAAGTAGCACTCGTCCTGTACAGTAGTCCTCATGCTGAGTATTCTCATCGCTATGGGTCATTCTCTGTGTGTGTGCTCATCCACATCTTAGTCTGATTCGTAGTTTCGGCCTCTCAACTTTCTCACTTTGAGTTAGTTGAGTTGTTCCTGATACAAGCTGAGCTTTGGCATCTGCAATGGGGTCATGGGGTCTGAAGTTAGACTGCAACTCATATAGGAATGTATGCCAACTATCCATCCACATAGGTCAGAGGCCTGGCACTTCAAGTCTGAGAAGGTCTGGCTTGAAGTACTCAAGCATGATCCCCTTGAGATAGGACTGAGTGAAGGTGACCTTGGTCTGATCCTTGCAGTAGGTTCAGGGATTGGCTTGGAAATGGAGCTTGCACTGAACAACAAATGGATGGAGTTTCTTTGGGTCTGTCCCATTGAATGGGTCAGGCTCCCAGACCTTAGGCTTGAAGCCTTTGGTCTTCTATCATTGGAGTGCTTGGCAGGTCATCTCCTTGATAGTGTCAGCGAGTTGAGTAAAGGGTTCATAGGCAAGTGGAACTTGGTTGCATTCTTCATTGTTGGGGTTATCTTTGTCAGGGTTGTTTCTGGCAAAGGAGCCCTGGTCAGAGTTCACATTGGAGGAGCTGGAGGAGTTGTTTCTGTCAGAACCACAATTTTCCCTAATGATAATTACAATGTTAGACCCCTATTATAAACCCCTTTCCTTAATTCTCGCCCATTTACCTTAGATTCACTCATTATCCATTAATTTGGGTCTAGGCTACCCTCAATTGCACTATTCCATTGACATCAGGTTATGTCACCACCATTATGTCATGGCCTAGCCTATTGACATCACTATAACACCATTCCATTCTATTTATCAGCCACTTACTCATTGACTTACTCATATTTCACATCAGATCATAGATTGATCACTTTAACCTTATTTATCTCCATAGATCATTGATCCATCAGCAACTTGGGTCAAGGGCTTTGCTCAGATCTTAACCAGATCTCGATCATCGCTTAGGGTTATACAGGACTTAGGGTTAGATACCTTATATATAAGTACATAGTACTCATCCTGTATTAGTCCTTGTTTTTGGAATTCTCATTGCTTTGGGCTTATTCTCTGTGTATGTGCCTCAGCCACATCTTAGTCTATCCCTTAGTTTTGGCCTCTCTTTCTTCTCACTTTGAGTTAGTGGAATTGTTCCTGATAGTTTCCACCTGGGTCATCACCATTGCCCCTTCTGCACGATGGCATTGGGGTGCCGGGTCAGACTTGGATGGATTCCTCATTGTCCCATTTCTGAGAACCAATTGGAGGAAGCTTGGGGCTAAAGGTAAGTGGAAGAGATGTAAGTGAAAACAGAGGTAGTCTGCTATGTGCCTTGGAGATGGAGGGTGCAGTGACCATAGTGCATACAGAGAAGCTACAAAAATCTCCAGGGACCCCACAAGAACTGCCAAAGGTAGTCTGCAGGATCTGCTCATGCTGAGCAGTTCATCATGTGCATGCAGACATGGAGGCTGTCGAAAAGAGTGAACCTTGACAAGAGGGTATATGAATATACTGTTAAGTCCAGGTTCTCCAGACTCAAGTCCAGTCCAAGGTTCAAGGGTTAGTGTATGAAGTTCATCAGTGTTAAAACTGGATCTCCAGAAGGTAACTCCAGGATGTCCAGAGTTCAGACAGGACTTGGCTTCACCTTATATGGTGTGCCCTTGTCACAAGTCTGGGGTGTCCTGTAATTTCAGAGGATGAGTTAGGGTCAGAGTTGACCTTGTTGCAAGCAATGAAGGTCAAGGATGGGTCAGATGAGAGTTCAGAGACTCAAGGGGGTCAGGTGATCAGGGACCAGAGAGTTTATGATGATATTCAAACTAAGGTATCTACAACAGAAGTGTGGAAACTTATATATGGATGCAAAACATATGTAAGTGTTAGTCAGAGTCCAGAGAATGGATGCTAAGTATACCAGAGCTCTGCTCTGCTTAGGAGCACAGAAATGGAGGATAACTGGAGGCAGGGCTAGTGGCTATGTACTGTAAGGGAAGAATGGAATGTAACATAGAGAACAAGGAGCACTAAATACAGAGTATCCAAAGTGCCAGGGATGCAGACTTATCAAGAATGCACTGGAGGTCACAGGAAGGGAGTCTAAAGTTGGATCCAGAGTTAAGTCTGGAATCCTGGATTGACAGATATTATCAGGAACTGAAAAGACACAAGCCAAAGCGTCGAGCGTATGACCGATGTAGAGATCAGAAGAAACGATGAATACCAAACGTGAGGAGTAAGTACAGCGTATCGACAGGTTTATATACGTATAGTATGAGTTTAGGGCAAGTGTGGGATAGATGAGTAATACGCTGACTGATGCTCACTAATCGATGACATCGTGATGAGTCAGTGGCTTGGCGATGACGTAGTGTCTAGGCCAATGACGTCACGGAATGTTCTGGAAGGATCGTGAAGTGAAAAGAATGAGAAATATACTGGAATGAAAACGAAAGTTCTGTCATCACCCCCTTTTTAAGGGTCATCGTCCCGATCGACCAAAGTGCCTTCGATAACCGGCTCGTCACCTAGTAGGGGGATTTCGAATAGATGAGAGGGGAGTCGATTGAGGGACTCGGTGTAGGTGCGGAAGCCGGAGTTATGGAAGACCGCCGTGACGGAGGAGGAGCAGAGGGTGCAGTCGCACGGGTTGGAGACGGTGAACTCGAGGGAGCGGATGGTGTCGGGGTTTGCCTTGTGGAATTTCTCCACCGCTGCATGTGTGTTCGCGAGATTGAAAATAGGTTCCCAAGTACGCTCTTCCACGGGATACCCCTTCCAGTGAACGAGGTACTCCGTTCGACCGCAGCGCGACCTAGAGTCAACGACTTTCTCCACCTCGTACTCCTCTTCTTGTGTGACGATCACTGGTGGGGGCCTCGTCAGTTCCTCGGCTTGTCCAGAGGTAGAGGAGGACACGTAGGGCCAGAGTTGGGACTCGTGGAAAACAGGGTGTATGCCGCGCCAACTCTTATCTAAGGCCAGTTTGTAAGCCGCCGACCCGACTTTCTCGACTATTTTGAAGGGGCCGTATCATTTGTCGGATAACTTCTTGGATGGACGATCTGTTTTGATGTTTTTCCCTTCTAATAAGACGAGGTCTCCCTTCTGGTATACGGGAGTCTTACGAGCGGAGCGGTCGTGATATTTCTTCATCTCTGTGGCCGCTAGGTCTAAGGCTATCCGTGCCTGGTCTTGGGTCTCTTTCATCCTCTCTGCGAAGGCGTGAGCCGATTGGTTCTTCACTTCTCGGTGGACGTCGGCTCGGATTAACGGCTGTTGTCCATAATTGAGCAGGAAGGGTGACGTCCCAGTGGCACTCAAGGTCTTAGAGTTGTGTGCAAATTCGGCGAGAGGGAGCCATTCGGCCCAATCGGTTTGTCGGTGGTTGATGTATAACCGGAGGTATAACTCGACTTCGGAGTTGAACCTCTCGGTTTGGCCGTCCGTCTGGGGGTGGTAGGCTGTGGACGGATTGCCTTTGATTCGTAGGAGGGCGTAAAGGTCTTTCATGAAGTGTGACACGAACTGAGGGCCGCGGTCCGATATCACCTTGTGGGGAGTGCCGTGGAGTTTGAAGACGTGATCCTTGAAGAGGGTGGCTACTCCTTGGGCGGTCACTGAGCTCAACGTCGGGAGTAGATGCATCATCTTGGAGAGGCGATCTACTACTACCAATACTGCGTCGTGGCCTTGGGACAGGGGTAGCGGTCCTATGATGTCCACCGATATGACTTCCCATGGTGCTCCTGGCGTCTCGTTCGGATGTAAATGGGTCTGTTTCCCTTGGGTTTGCGTCTTGGCTTTTTGACAATGATCACAGGCGGATACGTATACCAGCACTTCCCGGCGCATGGAAGGCCAATAGTACTTGGTCATTATGAGGTCCCTCGTATGTCTGACGCCTGGGTGACCGGCCAATGGATGGTCGTGATTTTCCTTGAGGATTTGGAACCTCAGCTCTCTGTCGTTGGGGATGTAGAGGAGTTCCTTCCAGTATAATAGCCCTTCTTTCTCCTTCCACGGCGATCCTTGCTTCTTCAGTCCTTCTGTCGCGAACTTCTCTCTTTTATATTGGAGTTTAGCAATGAGGGTTTCGATGGACAGCGGGGGATTCGTGGTTCGCGCGTTGATAGAACGCGGGGAGATAAAGAAAGCGTGGTTGTCGGGTGTCGGAGGTGAAAATAAATGATCGGGGAGTAATATTTGCTGTTTGTTATCACCTTTTACCCCCTTTTCAAAGTCTGGCCTCCGGGACAGTGGATCCGCTGGATTAGTTTTGCCGGGGCGGTGGGTGAAATGGTAGTTGTACTCCTGAAGGGTCAACTGCCATCGGGCTTGGCGGCGTGAAAGATCTTGAGGTTGACGGAAGAACGTAAGATTGTTGTGGTCCGTCAGGATTTCAAAAGGATGGGCGGCGCCCAGCAAGTATTGTCGCCATTCCTTGAGCGCGAACATAACGGCCAGCATCTCTAGGTCTGCTGCGTGATAGTTACGCTCGGCGTCATTAAGCGAGCGGGAGATGAAAGCTACCGGGTGCCATGCTCCGTTCCAGTGTTGAGACAGCACGGCTCCGAGCCCAACTCCTGAACCGTCGGTTTCGATCCGGAATGGGTCGTCGTCCATAGGCATGGCGAGGGCCGGGGCTGTCGTAATGGTTTCCTTTAATGTGGTAAACGCCATTTGACAGGCATCATCCCACACGAAGTCTTTCTTCTCCGAGGTGAGGTTGTTGAGGGGTCATGCGATACGCGCGAAGTCCTTGACAAACCATCGGTAGAAGTTGAGGAATCCGAGGAATCCACGAAGGGCTTTCCGGGTCGTGGGTGCGGGCCACTCCTTGATGGTGGTGACTTTCTTCGGCTCCATTTTGACTTGTTCCTGTGAGACGATAATCCCCAGGAACTCTGTTTCTTGCACCTCGAACTCACACTTGTCGTGGCGGAGGTAGAGGTGTTCTTTCCTCAGTATGGTGAGGACTTCTTCGACGATCTTCTGATGTTCCTCCAGAGTTTCTGTGAAGATCATGATGTCGTTGATGTAAACGACTACTACCCCTCTGTTGATAAGGTCGCGGAAGAGGGAGTTCATCATGGTTTGAAACGTAGCGGGCGAGTTGGTGAGCCCGAAGAACATGACGAGTGGTTCGAATAGGCCTCTATTGGTATGAAAGGCCACTTTCCATTCGTCTCCGTCCTTCATCCATATGTTGTTGTAGCCCCATCGCATGTCGAACTTGGTGTAATATTTGGCTTTCTTCAGCTTGTCCACCAGTTCGTTGATAAGGGGTAACGGGTATCGGTTCCGTATCGTGACGTCGTTCAGCTTGCGGTAGTCTTGAACCGGCCTTAGACGTCCATCCTTTTTCTTGATGAAGAAGAAGGCCGAGGCGAATGGGGATTTGGATGGGCGGATGCGTCCTGACGTTAAGTTTTCTTCCAGGAACGCATCTAGTTCCTTCTGCTCCCCGGGTCCTAACGGGTACACCTTGCAGTCGATTTTGTGATCTCCAGGTAGGAGTTCGATGGCGTGGTCCCATGGTCGCCGAGGGGGAAGTTGGTCGAAGCTTTCTTTTGCGAAGACGTCGGCAAACTGGTGCACGTATGTCGGCAAGACTTCTTCGAGAGTCTTCTTCTTCTTCTGTTGGAACTCCTTACTCACTATATCCGTGGATACGTTTCGGAGGTAGGAACTGAGGTCGATTTGGAATAGTCGGTCGCCTTCAGCTCTGTTAAGGAATTCGTCTTCTTCGTCCTCTTCTATCTCGCCGAGGGGAGGGAGGTGGTCATTATGGCAGGTAAATTTCACCTCCCCTCTAGGCCAATCGATACTTGGGTTATGTGTTTTGAGCCAGTCGTGTCCTAAGAACATGGGGGTTGACTTTAAGCCCGTGACGGCCAGACAGATCTTTTCTTCATGATCCCGTATTCTAAGGGTCACCACGACGAAGCTGTCGATCTTACCATCCGCATTGAGCGTTCCGTCCGCGTTGTATACGGGCATTGCTATGGGTAGGCGGTGGGTGGGGATTCGGTGTCTCTCCACAAAGGCTCGATCGATCGAGGAGCCGGTGCAACCCGAATCTATTAGGCAGATGACCTCACAGGTACTGCCGTCGTCTTGGATGATTGTGGCGGGTAACTCTAGTGAGTTATTGACCTTTCGTCGAATGGACGCCCTTATGTATCGAGGTTTGTTTTGGAGATCGCGGATGACCATTTCTGCTTGTTCGGGGGGAAGGGTTGCGAGCTGGTGCGTGAACTCCTTCGTTATTTCTTTTCTCCTCGAATCATGCACGAAGGATTTGAGGTGGTCCATGGCTCTCTGGGGTGGTCCTTGGAGTTGTCTCTGGATCCAGGTTACGGACCAGGGGTCTACCGTGTTGCGGTCGTGTCGAACTCTTCTGACTCCTGTAGATCCAAAGCCTTTCGTGTCTCTGGTGCTGTTCGAGAGTTTAGAAACCTCTTTGACGGGTGGCGTTGAAATTTTTTCTAAAATCAATTGAGCGATGCGATCGCCCTTCTTGACTTCGAATATATTGTCGGATTGGTTGACCAACAATACTTTCACCTCCCCTCTATAGTCAGAGTCGACGACACCAGCTCCGGTGGCTATCGAGAACTTGACGGCAAGGCCAGAGTGAGGGGCGATGCGGCCGTAATGTCCGGCGGGGATTTCGAGGGAGATGGCCGTAGGCACAAGAGCTTGTCCGCGGGCCGGGATAGAAACGTCGGACGAGGCATGCAAGTCGTAACCTGCCGCCCCGTGGCTCCCCCTGCTTGGGAGCGGAGTAGACTTGTCCTCCCGCTTGACTTTAAGGGGCGGGGGGTCCCTCTTCAGAATGCGTACTGCCGGCGATAGCTCACCCACGACGGTCGCTTCTGGGGTCTCGTCGACTTCTGGAACAGACAAAACGGAAAATTTATTGTCCGAAGCGGATGACGACATACATTGTACACAAGGAGGGGGTCGACCTGTACCTACTCCTCCTTTCCAAAACCCGACTCATTCTTGTCCACCGTCTTCATCATCTCCGCGAGTTCCCCCATATTCTCATAGAAGATCTTGCACCCCTTATATTCGAGGTGACGAATCGCACGACACGGGTGAGGAGGGTGGTCGGCGCAGGGCCAGGGCTTTCCGCATTTGAAGCAGAGACCTTCAGCTCGGGCCTTGCCAATATCCATCGGGATTCCTTGGCCCCCGAAGGTCCCCGGTTGATTGGGATCGACTTTAGGTGGCTGTTGCATTGAAGAAGAAGGGGGGTTCGCGCGGGTATTGCCGGAAGCGGTTTGTCCAGGTCAAGACCAGGTCTGGGGTTTAACTCCCGATTCGCGGGCCTTCCTCTGCTGGATCGTAGCTTCGGCACAGATGAGGTATTTCTCCCAAGTCTTGAGGGAGCACGAGAACACGAGGGCGGTGTTGGAGGTCTCAGCAAGGGTGACGATTTCTTTATGAACGCCCTTTTGCACAAGGCGCAAGAGCAACTTCTCGGTCTCCTCACCGACGACAAGGTCGGATTCGCAAACCAATTGGAAGAATTGGATGAAGAAGTCCTCGATGGACTCGTTCCTCCCTTGGCGTAGTTCTTGTAATTTGTCGTAGGCTTCCTGGGCACGTGTGACGGATAAGAAGTTGACATCGAGTTGTCCCATGAAGTCGGCGAAAGAATCCGGGTAATAGGGAAGCCTCTCATCGTGGTAGGCGTCCGCGAACCGCTGAGCGGCGTTAGTTTCTCCTCCGCCGAGGAATCCCAAGGTGATGACGATTTTCTGCTTATCTGTTGGGTTCTCGTCAAACCCCAGGAGGTACGTACGAAGAGAGTTCTTCCACGAGGGATACCCTCTCTTGTCGCCTTTGAATACTTGGGGCTTCTGGGCCCAGGACTTGCCTAACTTAGGGCCGGGGGGACGAGGAATTTCCTCGGGCTGCGGAAGGGTACGTCGGCCTCTCGGATGGGCCAGGCCATCATCATCTGACGAGGAGCCGTCCCAATCGGACGAGGGAGGGGTTGCAGCTTTCTTCTTTCCCTTCCGGGAGGTGGTCTTACGGGTCTTCTTTCTCTGCTCCAATTTGGCCTCGTCTTCGGCCTTCTGTCTAGCTTGGGCTCGGAGGAGCACCATGTCGGGTATGGGGGGAGCGGAGTGGGTGATCAGATTGTACTTGTACCAACCCACCCAATTGGCGTATCGTTCCTCGAACGTAAAGCCGGCTCCCTCCTGATCGTAGATGAGGATGGCAGGGGGGTCGCCATGAGTCGTTCGCTTGACTTCCTTTTTCTTCTCGTTTCCAGATGGGGAAGCTCCTGACATTCTAAGGGATACGACGGGGAAGGAATCGGATGACTGTGGGGACGACACGTTTCAGAGCTTGTCGAGGAGGTCCTGTAGAAAACGATCCGCTTCAAACAATCCTCGCTCGATGATGAAGTGCTCGGCGAGGGTGAAGGGGCGATGGTGGTAGACCTCAGGTGCGGTGTCGATGGGTTCGTTGAGGGACTGAAGAGCTAGGTGGGCTTCGAGGGTAAGAGGGCGGAAGCACGCAATGTCTGTAGCCTCTGGTAGGAAGGCTGGTAAGGGGATGTCATTTGGGTCAACCGAAACCCTTAACCCTGATGAAGGAGTTCGGGGTCTAGGAGGGACCGGGACGGAAGGAATATGGCGTGCTCAAAGGGAGCGGCCACCGGCAGTTGTTGGTGTGGTGAGGGGGGAGTAGCGACGACCCGATCGAGTGACGCCGATGTGGGAACGTGTAACGGGAATGATCGCAGTGCGTCTACCGAAGGTCCCCCGAATAGGGTTTCCAACGGCTCAGCAGAAGGCGGGAGTGTGATGGAAGAACTAGGGCGAGCGAAAGGCTCAGCGACCTAGGCAGGACAGAAGAGGGGCGGGATCACAAAGTGCGATGGCGCCTAGAGTACGTTTGGTATTATATCAGGAACTGAAAAGACACAAGCCAAAGCGTTGAGCGTATGACCAATGTAGAGATCAGAAGAAACGATGAATACCAAACGTGAGGAGTAAGTACAGCGTATCAACGGGTTTATATATGTATAGTATGAGTTTAGGGCAAGTGTGGGATAGATGAGTAATACGCTGACTGATGCTCACTAATCGATGACGTCGTGATGAGTCAGTGGCATGGCGATGACGTAGTGTCTAGGCCAATGACGTCACGGAATGTTCTGGAAGGATCATGAAGTGAAAAGAATGAGAAATATACTGGAATGAAAACGAAAGTTCTGTCAGATATGACAGTCAGAGGATAAACAAAGGTTGGAGTAATGGGAAGGTACCTAGGAGGACTATGGCACAGGACTTATGTGTCATGCCCTTACCAAGGTTCTATCCTCATATTTTGTAGGAGGAAAGGAGGAGAGCAAGGGAGCAAGGGAGCAAGGGAGAGACCAAACAAGGATCTGGAGAAGAATAATGCAATATTTGTACTGAGGTACAAAGACAGAGTACAGAGGGTTTATATACTGAAGTCTGATCAGAGTTCGAACAAAAGAATGGAGAAACACATGGTAAGGTATGTCAGGTAAAAGGAAAGCATATGGAGATGGAGAACATACATATGTAAAAGGAGGCATATAGTGTGGTAAAGGGTCTAAGGTAAAAATGAAGGGTCAAAGGGGAACAAGGGGAATACTAAATATGGTAACTATGAAAGTCCAAGAGGAAAGGAAGGAATCCGGGTGAGGAGGTACGAAGTCTGGGATACAGAGGTTCAGATATGGAGTGAGGGATTCAGAGAATGGGGTGCAGAGTGGATGTGACAGGAGGTCACCAACGAGTCCTTGAACCACTCACTGGAGTGGTATGCACAAGAGGCTTGACAGATTAACATATCCATGGAGTGTTAGAACTGGGGTCTCTGGGAGGTAACTCCAGAACTTCAGAGTTTGAGCAGGACTTGGCTTCACTGTATGTGGTGTGCCCTTGTCACAACTCTGGGGGGTGTCCTGTAATTTCGGAATGGACAGAAGAAGTCAGATTGACCCTGTTGCAAGCAATGAAGGTCAAGAATGATTTAGAAGAGAGTCTTGGAGACTTAAGGGGGTCAGAGTGAGCTTGGGAGACTGTCCAAGTCAATATTCAAACTAGAGTATCTACTACAAGTGTGGAGACTTATATATGGGAGTAGAACATAGGTCTTACTAATAATCTGGAGTGTGGATGCTAAGTGTACCAAAGCTGTGCTCTGCTTAGGAGCACAGGGATGGAAGGTGAACTGGGATGAAGCTAGTGGCTATGTACTATAAGTGAAGAATGGAACATAATACTAAGAACAAGGAATATTAAATAGAGAGGGTCCAGAGTGTCAGGGATGCAGACTCATTGAGAATGTACTGGAAGTCGCAGGAAAGAAGTCCAGAGTTGGGTCTGGAGTTAAGTCTGGAGTTTCAGATTGATGCATATGACATGGAGGATATATCTCCCCTGGATCCCTATCTGGGTGCCCCACAGGACCCTGCCCTGGCTGGGTAGTTTGGCAACGCCATCGCCACTTACAACATTCCTCACATTCGTCATGGTGATGGCTATGACAATGGGGAAGAGTCCCCCATGCAGCAGGACTGCTACAGGGAACTTGAAGAGGACCAGTCATGTATGTAGCTGGCCTCCCTCCTTGTCTTCTCCTCCTCCTTCTCCTTCTTTATATTATAATATCTCTCTTTACTTAGTTTCATTTCTCAGTTGATCTCTCATGCCCCATATTGCATTTGGTTTATATCATTCTTACCCTGCTTTGCTTGTACCTTATGTCACTATTATGCCCCTTTATTTTTTGCTTCCTATTCTCATGTTCACTATAATATAATTCCTGTATCCAACCCTTTTCCTTCAGGGCCACTAGTGGCTCTAAAAAGGGGAGGGTGTCAGGGGTTGTGACCCCTTATATAGAAAGAGGGGCACATGTGATATGAGTATATCACATGTGCTGCCTATAGGTAGAAAAGGAGGGCCCATCCTAGTGACAGGCCCATTATCAGATATCTTATACTCCCACTGACTCACCTCATAAATAAGAACATTGGTTCACTTCACCTGTGTGAGTAAGAAGTAAAGACAGGCACAAAGCACCCAAATAACAACCTTACACTTATATACTAGAAGTCCAATTGGAGTTCAGATAGAGGAATGGAGAGACACATGGAAAGATATGTTGGGTAAAAGGAAAGCATATGGTGTGGCAAAGGGTCTAAGGTAGAAATGAAGGGTCAAGGATAAAAATAAAGGGTCGAAGGAAGACAAGGGGAATACTAAATATAGTAACTATGAAAGTCCAAGAGCAAAGAGCAAAGTCCAGGTATGGAGGTACAAAGTCCAGGATGTGGAGGTCCAGAGAAGGAGTGAGGGGTATGGAGGTACAAAGTTCAGAGCAGATACATATGACAGTAGTGCAAAATAGGTAAACATCTGGACAGTTTTTTGAGCCACTGTAGATCATCACTCATATACTATTTGCTGACTCAAGTGACTACTGTGTGTCTGCAAGAGTACTAAAGGAACTGTGATGGTCTGTAGGAGCTCTAGATGCTTTTGGCCAGGTCCAACAGATTTAACAGTCAGTCTGCAGACCATGCAGATGCCACAGTAGATTTGACATATTGCTGATGTACAACTCTTGTTGACACTGGTATTGCATATGCCAGAGTGACACATCATATCACACCATGTCCAATCTAGTGAAACATAGAGGTCTAGCACCCACTAATCACCCACATACCCTATGATAGAGTTTGACCTGGCTGTATGACCTACTGATACTCACTAGGTCAAATACAGTGACCCTTGTTCTCTGCCGGCGAGGACGCATCTTTCCCTGAAGCAAACAATGAAGGATTGTTTTGATTGGCGGGGCGAGAGCCACGCTTAGCGCCCCTCGGTTACCAGGCTGGTCTGCAA
>JBBPKS010000172.1:0-18624 GCA_038089355.1 Pulveroboletus ridleyi | reverse complement strand
GGTCTTACTAATAGTCCGGAGTGCGGATGCTAGGTATGCCGTAGCTGTGCTCCTAAGCGGGCACAGGGACGGAGGGTGAACTGGGGCGAAGCTAATGGCTATGTACTGTAAGCGAAGAATGGAGCGTAACACGGAGGTCGCAGGAAAGGTGTCCGGAGTTGTCCAGAGTTGAGTCCGGAGTACCGGATTCGATGGATATGACAGGTTGTCACAGTGCAGTATGGTTGGGGTCTTCTGGCGATGTCCTATCTCCTCGAAGAAGGTCCGGAGCCATGCAAGGTGTTGCCCTGTGACACTAAGTCCAATGTACTCCAATTCGGTAGTGGATAGTGCAACCATGCTTTGTTGTTTGCTAGACCAGGAGATTGCTCCACAGCTGCTGAGAAAAAAAAAACCAGAGGTGAACCGGGAGTTGTCTGGGTCCTGTGACCAGCCAGCATCAGAGTATCCATGGAAGTCCAAGTCCATGGAGGTGTCATTTCCATCGTATCGGAGTTCCATGTCCAGAGTTGCATGAACATAACAGAGAACACGTTTGGCTGCCTCCCAGTGACAGGCTTTTGGAGCAGCACTAAAACAGCTGAATGTCCCAACAGAGTAAGCTAAATCTGGATGGGTTCCAAGCATCAAGTACATGAGGGAGCCTATGACCGTGATATAGAACACCTGTTTCTTTCCAATAAGGATCTCTGGCAGTATGGAGTTGTTGTCCTCCAGGTCATTTACAGACAAGGATGTACCATGTACCATTGGAGTCCACACAGGAGCAGAGTCGGACATTCCTGTCTGTTCCAAGACAGTTCGTGCATATTTGGACTGGGACAAGGAGATGATTTGGAGTTTCCAGTCCCTATGAAGTTCGATTCCAAGGAGGTACTTGGCTTCTCCTAAGTCATGCATCTTGAAAGAGGAGGAGAGCATGGACTTTATGAAGTTCATGTAACTTCTGGAACTTGCTGCAAGGAGGAGGTCATTGACATAAATAACTAAGAAACAAATCTGACTGGATTTTCAGAGTACGTATAGGCAAGTCTCAGCATCAAGATGAGTAAATCCAAGTTCTCCTAGTTTCTTGTCAAGTGTTTTGTTCCATGTTCATCCTGCCTGCTTAAGTCTGTACAAGGAGCGTCGGAGTTTCCAGCAGTACCCAGGTTGGATCGGAACTCCGTCCAGAGGTAGGAGATACAGTTCCTCCTCTAGCTCACCATTTAGGTATGTGGTGGAGATGTCCATCTGGTCTAACTCCAAGTTGTGCTTGGCAGCTAGAGCAACAATCATCTGGACTGAGTCCAAGTTCACGACTGGGGCAAAAACCTCTTAGTAGTCAACTCCTTCCTTTTATGTAAATCCTCAAGCAACAATTTGGACTTTGTAACATTCAATTTTACCGTCCTGATTTCATTTGATGCAGAATACGGGTTTGGAGGTAATTGGAGTTACTCCATCTGGAATCGGGACAGTTTCATATACATGGTTGGAGTTTAGACTGAGGAGTTCATCCTCCACAGTGGATCTCCATAGGTTTGCATCCAAACATTCATAGGCTTCCTTTATTGTGTTCGGGAGTTGGTCCTCCAATGGAGCATTGGCTGCTCCGGCGAACATGCAGTGTTCTAGCTCCTCCTGCAGGCTCACAAAACCTCCAGGCATGCCTTCTTCATTCGAGGTGTCCGGAGTTTCAACTTCATTCAACAGAGTTCCATCCTGCACAGCAGTCCTTCTCTCCCTTTCCTCATCTAGGGTGTGCTGGTAATCCCTGTTTCAATCTGCAGGTCGACGGTTTTGGGAACTCCTACAGACATTTGCTATAATCCATGCAGGGGGGTGAGATGGGGAGCTAGACTGAGTTGAAGAGATAGTGGGAGTGGGAGGCAGAGATGGAGCAGGAGCAGGAGGTGAAGGTGGGGCAGGAGAAGGAGAAGGAGGTGGAGTTGGAGCAGGGGATGGAGCAGGAGCAGGGGCAGCCTGTGCTTCCGGAGGGGCAACATCAATTCGGAGTTGCTCCAGACGTCTGGTGAGCAGGTCTATTAAATTGTCCAGATCCAGAGCTTCCACTGCTTCCATGAAGTTTGGAGGTGTCAGAGGTGTGGAGTCAGTTTCCTCCTGTCCATTGTGCTCCGGCTGATGTAAGTGCTTTGGCAGGAGACCCTCCCACTGTTCCTCATTGGCAACTTTCCAAGGAGTTGAGTTGGAATCGGAGATTGTTCCAGACTCATGGAAAGTTACATGGTGACTGGAGATAATGGTTTTTCATTCCAGATTGAGGAGTTTATAGGCTTGTTGTCCATAGGTGTATCTGAGCATGATGCATTTTCATGCATGCAAGCAGAACTTTCCATCATGTTTCTCCTTTGGCACTAGTGCATATGCAAAGCACCCGAATGGTCGGAATAAGTTCAGATCGACCTTCTGATTGAACAGGAGTTGGTACAGAACTCCTCCATGAAGGGTGGAGCAAGGACTTCGTGCAGTGACATATGCTGCAGTAGACATGGCATCAGCCCAAAATGACTTTGGGAGGTGAGAGTCTTCAAGCATGGTGTTCGCAAGCATTGACAAGGTCTGATTCATCTGCTCCACAAGTCCGTTTTGCTCCGGAGTGTAGGGTGCAGACATTTCCTGTGCTGTTCCATTGGCTCGGAGTTGTTGGCGGAACTCCAAACCAGAGTATTCTCCTCCTCCATCAGTTCGGAGGAATTGGGTGTGCATGTCTGAAAACTCCTCTGTTTCAATTTCCTGTTTGAAGAAGTTTCGGACGTCCATTTTCCAGGTGTTGTAAGTCATCAGGACATCACTTTTCTTCTTCAGGAAGTAGACCCATGGGAACCGAGAGAAGTCATCTACAATAAGAAGCCAGTATTTGTAGCCTTCTTGGGATTGTGGGGATATCGGCCCTCCAACATCAGAGTGAATGATTTGAAGTGGCCTAGATGCCCGGATGGTGTTTTGGGACTCGAAAGAAAGTTTCTTCATCTTTCCAAGTGTACATGACTCACAAAACGTCGGAGTTCCGGAGATGTCATCTATGCCCTTCAGTTGGCCTTGTCAGACCATCTGTTCAATCTGTGAATGTGCAATGTGTCCCATGCGTTGGTGGAGTGTATTTATATCTATTGAGGCAAGTCCAGACTCAGGACATGCCTTCAGCTGGACTTCTGCATGGTAAAGTCCTTGGGTGTGACACGCTGTCATGATGATCTCCAGTCCCTTTCAGACGGAACAGGTGGAGGAGTTCGCTGGGAACAAGGTGGATAGTCCTCTGGAGGCTAGCTTGTTTACGGAGATTAGGGACAGTCGGAACTCCGGTACCAATAGTATGTTGCTTAGGATTACTTCGTAAGTTTCTCCTTTCACAATGGAGCAGAGTATGATGCTTCCAATCCTGGTGGCAAGGGCAGTTGAATCATTTCCTAGGGCTATTTGGTGTGGAGTTCAGAGCGGAGAGTATGTGTGAAACCATGAGCAATGTGGGACCATATGCGAGGTAGCTCCAGAGTCAATGATGATTTTGTCCGTTTTGGACTTGGTTGGTTCAGACAACAGGTAGGCCTGAATGCGGTTGATTAGAGACTTGGATACAGACACTTTAGCTATGTTTGCCTGTTCCGAAGCTCCAGAGTTTTGCTCCGGGGGGTCCTCTGATGTGTTTGTCTTCTCCTTTCTCTTTCTCCTTCCTCCTTTACGAAGTTCCTTTACCCACTCCTGATATGCCCAGCAGTCATCAGAGTTATGTCCAGAGTGTTGGTGGTGGTCACACCAGCATGGGGAACCACTCTGGTGATTGCTCCTTCTGTCGGAGGCTTTATATGCTGTCTCAGAGGGCTTTGGAGGGTTCAGGCAGGCTTCTTTGGAGATAACTCTTGTCTCAACAGTATCGAAAATGAGCTTGCTCTTCTCCACTGTGTTGATGACAGAGGAGGTAAAGGAGTTCCACTCCAAAGTTTTCAGGAGGGAGTTGAGGAGAATGAAGGCGAGGACTTTCAAGTTAACTCCAAACTTCATTCTAGCTAGTCAGGTCTCCAATGTCCAGATGGAGGCGATGTGGTCGAAGATGGAGGAGGTGCCATCCCAGGAGGAGTCGAAGAGTTGACAGTATGAGTAAAAGGTGGAGGCGAGGTTGGATGCTTTGTGGAGATTTAGGAGGGCATCAAAGAGCGTCTTGGCAGTGGTGTGTGCCTGCGTCTTAAGTAGGAGTGCATTGGAAATGTGGTCCTGGATTATTCCATGTGCCTTTTCGTCTCGTTCTATCCATTTTTGGGTTTCCTCAGAGGAAGGTGCTGGAGATGTATAGGAGGTCAGAGATGGATAGGAGGAGGTCAGAGATTTATCAGTGCCGAGGGTGACACCTAGGACTTTCTCCCGACGGAGTTTCACCATGATTCAGAGCTTCCATATTTGGAAGTTTAAGGGTCCTGTTAGGACTGGGCAGCTTATGGTATCAGATGTCATTGATTCTGACATGGTGCTGGCTAAGTGATTTAGTGAGGAGTATAGACCCTAGAGGTAGGGTTATGGAAGTGATCCAGAGTAGGCCAGAGGGCACGGGAAAAAATCCGCAGGGGTAGCAAGAGCTACTGTGAGTCATTCGACAGGTGTCCAGATTGCTAGAGTGCACTAGCGGGGCTCATAACCTATGAAGAGTCTAAGTAAAAGGGCAGTGATTGCCCACTCGGCCGCTGCCCAAGAAGTAGCAGGAATGACTGAGGAGAGCCCAGGAGTGAAAGGGAATATATATATAAGGTAGGCAAAGATGCGAGCACGAAATCCAATCAACTCTGAAGTGAAACAAGTGATCTCCATAAGGAAATGGTAAAGAGAAAGAGGAAACGGCATGAAGTTATGGAATGGGAATGAAGTGAAGATAGGGTAAAGAAATGACATAAGGAATGCGTACTGATATGCCATTGGACACAAGTCCAGCCTTCCTATCCATCTCCGACTGCTCCTATGGGACTTCAGTAACTCCTATGTAGGAGTTATAGGAGTTTGTCCAGAACTTTGTTAAGGAACCTCGGAGTTAGACAGGAGGGCCCAGAGGAGATCGGAGTTGTTATCTCTAATACCAGGTAAGTCTTATCTCAGTTTACCTAAGCTATCTCACTTTGTTTCTACAGATTCCCACCAGTAATTCATCTGTTTTCACTCAATCCATTCCAGATATCTCGGTAGGTCTCAGAATTGCTCATGTTGTATATCAAGGGTAATTCTTCATGCATACACACAGCATATATAGCAAATTCAATATCTTCAGGATATGGTCAACAAACTGCAAGTCGAAATCACTTCACTCAAGGTGGAGTGCACAACCATTCAGTAAGTTGATCATTTCAGGTTAATTTATGATATTACTTCAATCATAGGAACACATACATGACCCTTGTTTCCCAGCTATTCATCACTCATCCAGAAGGTAGTACATCTGAGTTAGACTATCCAACAGATATCACACTGCAACCAGCAGCAGTCTCATCAGTGCTTTTAAATGTTACTCCACCACCAGTGCTCAACCAGAGTGACTATCTGAAAGTCTGCTTTTGGACCAAGATGGAGTGGAAGACATGGAAAAACAGCACCCCAGAAGGACAAGATGTTATGAACCATGTGCACCTAACTTTTCATCCTTCACTCTTTTCTTACATTCCTTACCTCCTCCCGCTCTTTCAGTCACATGACCTTCCACAAGGCAGATCACATGACCAGTCACATGATGAGTCCAGCTGCTGACATCATCCCTGACGTCATAGCCTCTAGGGTTACATGTTGACAACCCCTAGACTACCATAACCCTTATCTCCATTGGATCTCCATGGCAATCCTGCCACCTCCTAGATCTCCCAATCCAATCTAATCTCCTCCCATGTATCACATCATATTTAGATCTCCACAGATCTCAATCAGATCTCAGGGTTCGCCTCATGGCAGCCTTGTGCTCTTCATCTCCATCCGCACTTCCATTCCCTACCCACGGTTATTACCGTCTTACCATATGTAGCATAGCCTTATCTATTACTTCCCTGTATAGTAGTGTACAGCTTGGTCCATGCGTGGGCCTTGCCAATATATAAGGCGGCGGTCCCAGCTGGCTAAACCCCAGCTTTGACCACTTGTCTAGTTCACCCTTCGTAGGCCCCTGGGACTTGGGTTCAAACCTTGTCTGCTAAGGGTTCTCCTCTGATTGGCTATGCTGGCACTTGTAGCTCCCCTGCCAGGGTTACAGGCTTCCTTTCTCTGCCGGCTAGCCTTGTTATCGGCTGATAGGTCTGGTTGTTTCTTCTGGCCGAAGGGTTTTCCTGTCCCCTTTGATGGCTGCTCGACGCAGTCATAACACAAGAGGGTAGCACATACACCTCATTCCTGGAGGACAAGAATGGGAATGTGCTCGCCAGAAGGCAAGTTGCTAACATTCTTCAAACAGTGTGGGACATCTGGCACAAGTTCTGATCGCTTGGTTACATCGACATCAAAACTACCTGGTGTTACAATTTATATATACACTTCATTTCCTTTTTCCACTTTTGGACATATTTCTCCTCACCTAGCTCTCATTATGCTAGGCTCGTAGTCCCTCCCACCATGTGCTCACTTATTCTCCTTTCTTCCAGAAGATTCTATAATTACTCATCAAGTTCTTTTCGCCATTGGCTCACTGACTCAACAATCAGTCAGCCGTTATTCTTTCTTATTCTTTCAGTTTCTATACAATTACTCAGTGACTCTTCACTCTCATATATAAACCCCCAAGTAGTACCTGTATTCCTCAGCTTAGACCTACTTGGCTTACCTAATTCTAACCTCCTCTTCTTGTGTCTTCGCTCTACACTCAAGTGAGTGCTTTAGCTCTTGCCTGCGTCCCATCCCAATCACAAGGGATATGTCCTTGGCCCACCCACATCATCGGGAAGTCTCTCGCCTGGCATTGCCAGGACGAACCCTTGACCTTGCCATTTGCAAGGTACCCCCTTGTCTCCATCTTTGAGGACCTTCACCAAGTTCACACATGACCCTTCGGGATCAAGCATAACACCTGGATATCAATGTCGCTGTCAACCAAGAAGGCATTCTGGATTGAAATTGCATGGTCACACCCAGATCTCCAGCTATGTGACAGTCTATGGAAAAGCGACATGCTTGGGAAGAAGCATTACTCAGGATTCAAGCAGAATTGGTTCACAAATATGTAAGTCAGAGAAACACCTTTCCAAATGAAAGATGAAGGAAGAGGCTGATGAGGCTATCTTGCCACCAAAGTCAAAGCATGCACGAATGAGCACCTTTCCCTTTCCAGATACAGAGAGAAGTGCTGCTTCATTTTCAGGCAATATAAGCACAAGTGTTATATCCACTCCGATCTCTGATCTCCAGACCCTTCACTCCTTCCCCATTCCTCCATAATCCGGACTTTGTCCTTTCATATCAGATTCCGTTCTCCTAGTATCAGACTTCCCTTGCTTTCCTTATTTAGTATTCCCTTTATACCTTCGACCCTCCATTCTCTAGTTATGACTCTTAGCACCATCCCTTTGACCCTTCGCCACATCATATGCTCTCACTATGTATGTTCCCCATCTCCATATGCTTCCCTTTTACCTGACGTACCTTTCCATATGGTCCTCCATTCCTCCGTCTGAACTCCGGACTGGACCTCAGTATATAAGCTTCCTGTACTCCGTTTCTGTACCTTAGTACGAATATCAAACCAGTCACCTCCTACCTCTTGTCCAACTCCCCTCTCTTCTATTCCCTACTTTTCTCCTACAAAATACGAGAACAGAGCCTAGACAAGGGTGCGACACATAAGTCCTGTGCCAATTTCCTCCTAGGTATCCCCTTGTCGCTCCAAACTCCATTTGTCCCCTCACAAACTTCACATACTAACCTTCGGACCTCCGACCAGACTTGAGTCTGGAGGAACTGGACTTAACAGTATATTCGTACTCCCTCTTGTCAAGGTTCACCCTCTCCGACAAATCCCATGTCTGCACGCACAAGACGAACCTCCCAGTGTGAGCAGGTCCTGCAGACTGCCTTTGGCAGTTCTCACAGGGTCTCTAGAGACTTTCGAAGTTTCTCTGCACACACCATGGTCACTGTGCCCTCCATCTCTGAGGTGCATAGCAGACAACCTCTGTCCCCGCTTACACCTCTTCTGCTTACCTTCAGCCCCAAGATTCCCCCGATTGGTTCCCTAGAATGGGACGACGAGGAATTCGTCCAAGTCTGACCTGGCACCCCAATGCCTTCGCACAGGGGAAGCAATGGGAACAATCCAGGTGGAAATGACTCCTCTAGTTCCTCCAACGTGGACTCCAACCAGGGTTCCTCTGCTGGGCACATCCCCGATGAAGATAACCCCAAAGACGAAGAACGCAACCAAGTCCCACTCCCCTATGAACCTTTCACCCAACTCGCCGATGCCATCAAGGGGATGACCCGCCAAGCACTCTGACAACAGAAGACCGAAGGCTCTAAGCCCAGGGTCTGGGAACCCAACTCATTCGACGGGATGGACCCGAAGAAACTCCACCCATTTGTTGTCCAGTGCAAACTCCACTTCCAGGCCAATCCCTGGACCTACCGCAAGGATCAGACCAAGGTAACCTTCGCTCAGTCCTACCTCAAGGGGACCACACTCAAATACTTCAAGCCAGATCTCCTTGGACTTGAAGCGCCGGGCCTCCGACCCATGTGGATGGACAGCTGGCATACCTTCCTGTATGAGTTGCAGTCCACTTTGGACCTCATGACCCCGTTGCAGATGCTGAAGCTCAGCTTGAGCGCCTCCAGATGCACGACACCCAGCACATCTCCAAGTATATCATCGAGTGAAACCAACTTGCCAGCCAGGTCTGAGACTAGGGCCTGTAAAAATCTAAGTAAAAGGGCAGTGATTGCCCACTACACTAATTAGCAATAGTAATAAGGTAAAGCAAAGCTGGTGCTCACCTCAGCCGCTGCCCAAGGAGTAGCAGGAACGACTGAGGAGAGCCCAGGAGTGAAAGGGAATATATATATAAGGTAGGCGAAGATGCGAGCGCAAAGTCCAATCAACTCCAAAGTGAAACAAGTGATCTTCATAAGGAAATGGTAAAGGCGAAGAGGAAATGGCATGAAGTTATGGAATGAGAACGAAGCGAAGATAGGGTAAAGAAATGACATAAGAAATGCATACTGATATGCCATTGGACACAAGTCCGGCCTTCCTATCCATCTCCGACTGCTTCTATAGGACTTCGGTAACTCCTATGTAGGAGTTGTAGGAGTTCGTCCAGAACTTCATTAGGGAACCTCGGAGTTGGATAGGAGGGCCCAGAGGAGATCAGAGTTGTCATCTCTAACAGGGCCAAGGAGCACTCCAATGGAGCTTCTACTCTGGCCTCCCAGATCACATCAAGGACAAGCTCGCTTGTCAGGGCAAACCCGATGACATCCACGAACTCTGCACTCTCGCCCAGCAGATCGACCATCAGTATTGGGAACACAGGGACAAGATTGCCTGTGCAACCAAAACCTCTGGGTCGAACTCTAGCAACTCCACATCCGCCTCCAAATCATTGAACTCCGGCAAGGACAGTTTGTCCGGTGCCACCTCTACCTCCACCGCCGGTAAGCCTAAGGACAAGATGTCCAAAGGCTCCTCTACCTTTGTAAATAAAAATAAATTACCTACATACTCCGTTCCTATACTCTCCCTCCGTCTTTTTGATGGCTCCTCCGCTTCCTCCATTTCTTCCGCTATAGACCTCCATTTGTCCTTCACTTCGGGAGCTTTCACCTCTGAAATATTTTATGTTACCTTGTTGAATCCCTCGTGTTGTATAGTTCTCAGACATTGCTGGCTCGCCCGTTGCAATCTGTTGATTGATTGGGCTACGAACAGCATCTCATTCCGAACTGACCCCATAGGTTTGCCAACCCTGATGTCACCCTCTGTCCCTCCAGAGTCGAGCTCCTATGCTCCTCCAACTCCTCTGCGTGAACCTTTGCCAGAACCCCTGGATTCTCCCACAGCACCCGGACTTCAGTCTCCTCTGGTCTCCTTTGTCAACACTGCCGCCTTTCACTGGGCCTGCAAGCTTGAAGGATCGACACCTTTTGCCCTCTCCCTCCATTCCATCTGTGGTTGCAGCGCTACGTGCATCGACACTCCGCCCAAAGAGCCTCCAGACCTGTCAAAGGTTCCTCCGGAGTACCATGAATTCACGGACATCTTCAGTAAGGGCAAGGCTGACACCTTGCCTCCGCACAGGCCATTCAACCTGAAGATTGAACTTGAGGAAGGCGCCGAACCTCCCATTGGTCGCCTCTACTCCATTTCGCCCTCCGAACAGGAAGCCCTTCAGGACTTCCTCAACAAACATCTCCAGATCAGCTTCATCCGCCAATCCACCTCTCCTCATGCCACACCCATCCTTTTCGTCTGAAAGAAGGACAGTTCCCTCCAATTATGCATCAATTTCCGAGGTGTTATGACTGCGTCAAGCAGTCATCAAAGGGAATGGGAAAACCCTTCGGCCAGAAGAAACAACCAAACCTATCAGCCGATAACAAGGCTAGCCGGCAAAGAGAGAAAGCCTGTAACCCTGGCAGGGGAGCTACAAGTGCCAGCGAGCCACGTCGAGGGAGTGCCCATAGCAGACAAGGTTTTAACCCAAGTCCCAGGGGCCCAAGAGCGGTGAACTAGACAAGTGGTCAAAGCTGGGGTTTAGCCAGCTGGGACCGCCGCCTTATATATTGGCAAGGCCCGCGCACGGACCAAGCTGTACACTACTATACATGGAGGTAATAGATAAGGCTATGCTACATATGGTAAGACGGTAATGACTGTGGGTAGGGAATGGAAGTGCGGACGGAGATTAAGAGCGCAAGGCTGCTGCGAGGCAAACCCTGAGATCTGATCTGAGATCCGTGGAGATCTAAATACAATGTGATACATGAGGAGAGATTAGATCAGATCGGGAGATCTAGGAGGTGGCAGGATTGCCATGGAGATCTGATGGAGATAAGGGTTAGGGTAGTCTAGGGGTTGTTATCGTGTAACCCTAGAGGCTGTGATGTCATAGGCTAGACTCATCAGGTGACGGATGATGTCATGGCACGTGACTGGTCATGTGATCAGCCTCATGGGAGGTCACGTGACTAAAGGAGCGGAAGGATGAAGGAAAGTGATGAAAAGAGTGTAGGGTGAAAAGTTAGGTGCATGTGGTTCATAACACAAGACCTGAACAAGATCATGAAAAAGGACCACTACCCTCTCCAGTGCACCTTGGACCTCCTTGAGGCTCTGAGCAGAGCTAAGATTTATACGAAGCTCGATCTCCAGCATGCGTACCATCTGGTCCATGTTGCCAACGGAGACAAGTGGAAGACATCGTTCCAAATGTGCTATGGTTCCTTCAAGTGGTTAGTAATGCCATTCGGACTTACTAATGCCCCCGCTGCCTTCCAGCACTTCATCAACAGCATCTTCACTGATATGCTGGACATCAGTGTGGTGGTGTATCTCGACGACATCCTCATCTACTCCGCTGACCCCGCCTCACATCAGAAGCATGTCTGAGAAGTCCTCCAGCACCTTCACGCCAACAGACTTTACTGTAAACCCGAGAAATGCAAATGGCACAGCGACACCGTTGAGTACCTCAGATACATCCTCTCGCCCTCCAGTCTCTCCATGGCCAAAGACAAAATCCAAACAATATTAGATTGGCTGGAACCCTGGAAAGTTAAGGACATCCAGTCCTTCCTGGGATTCGCCAACTTCTATTGCCACTTCATCCATGGCTACTCTGATATTGTGGTTCTGCTGACCTGACTCACCTGTAAGGGTGCCCCTTGGAACTTCTCTGACGATTGTTGTAGGTTCTTTCAATGCCTTAAGGATGCATTTACCACAGCTCCAGTGCTTGTGCACTGGAACCCCGACGCTCCGATTACAGTTGAGACCAACGCCTCCAACTACGCCATTACCAATATTCTCTCCATAAACTCCAAAAACAATCTCCACCCCATTGTGTTCTACTCCCGTACCCTCACTGGGGTGGAGTTGAACTACAACACCCACAACAAGGAGTTACTGGTAATCTTCAAGGCCTTCTCCTCATGGCAACATTTCCTAGAGGGTTCCACCCATCCCGTCGATGTAGTCACAGACCACAAGAATTTAGAGTACTTCTCCACCATGAAGCTCCTGACACACCACCAGGCCCGATGGTTGGAGTTCCTCTGCCAATTCAATATGGCAGTCCGATATCGCCCCGGTAAGCTTGGAGCTAAGCCCGACGCACTGACTAGATGCTGGGATGTCTACCCCAAAGAGGGGGATAGGGACTTTGCTCATGTCAACCCTGACAATTTCTAGCCCATCTTCACCTCAGAGCAACTTGCTACGTCCTTGCGAGCCACGCTCCTTGAGACTCCACTACTCCAGGCCTCTGTCTTACTTGACATTGAACAAGTCTGCTCCGACATCCTTTCCTCTCTCCCTGCTGACCCAGTCACGTCACCCCTCCTCTCCTCTGAGTCATTAGATGACCTGAGATGGTCCATAAGCCCCAAAGGCTTCCTCCTAAGGGACAGACGCATCTACGTCCCTGATGCTGCCAACCTCCAACTCTGACTTCTCTGGACCTTCCATGATCACCCTACTGCAGGCCACTTCAGACAGAACCGTACGCTAGAACTGATCCATCGCGAATACACCTGGCCGGGCATTCGGACATTTGTCAAGGACTGTGTCCTCTTGCACAACATGCTCCCAAGCCAAGGTCCCATGACATCGCCCATATGGTCTCCTGAAGCAACTCCTGGTCCTGGAGAAACCATGGAACTCCATATCCATGGACTTCATCAAGTAGCTCCCACCTTCCTCCGGCTTCACCACCATCCTCATTGTCATAGATTGGTTATCGAAGCAAGTCATCTTCGTTCCAACCCACAACACTATCACCTCTGCTGAGCTCGCCAAGCTGTTCCTCCTCCATGTCTTCTCAAAACACAGAGTTCCCTCCCACGTCACCTCCAACCAGGGCTCCAAGTTCATATCACACTTCTTCCAGTCACTAGGTAAAGCTCTCGATATGTGCCTACACTTCACTTCAGGATACCACCCCGAAGGAGATGGTCAGACAGAGCGCGCTAATCAGACCCTCGAGCAATACCTCCGGATCTATTGCAACTACCAGCAAGACAACTGGTCGGAACTCCTTCCGCTCGCAGAATTCTCCTACAACAATGCGCCTAGTGCTACCACTGGCGTATCTCCCTTCTTCACCAACAAGGGCTACCACCCAAACCTCTCTGTCAACTCCGATACCACTCTCACCTCCTTCGCGGCCCAGTCCTACGTCACGGACTTGGACCAACTCCACGAATTCCTCCGATCAGAGATGCTGGAAGCGCAGAAGCGCTACCAAGGACCAGCAGATGTGAGAAGATCTCCAGCTCCGAACTTCACTATCGGAGATCAGGTATACCTTAAAGCAAAATACCTCCAGTCCACAAGACCTTCAAAGAAACTCTCTTAGGACCTTTCACTATTATTGCTAAGCTCGGTTCACACTCCTTTACCTTACAATTACCTGACTCCATGAAATCCATACACCCAGTCTTCCATGTCTCGCAGTTAGAACCCTCCACTTCAAACTCCATCCCGAACTGGGTACAACCTCCGCCACCTCTGATTGAGGTTGACAGAGAACCTGAGTACAAGGTCACGGAGATCCTAGACTCCAAGATCGATCGGAGAAGGCGTCACTGCCAACTCCTGTACTTGGTGCATTGGCTCAGATACGAAGGGACTAACGACAAGACTTCTTGGCTACTAGCTATGGAGTTAGGTCACGCTTCGGATTTAGTCTTGGACTTCCACCGGAGGTACCCGGACAAGTCCAGACCACTTCCTCCTTGAGTACTTACTCCGTTCTCCTTTCAATTCCTTCTTTTCCTCTTATTCACTCCTTACTCTGAGTCGAACTTCATTCATTACAAAGGAAACACGAAAAGACAAAATTACTCTATTTACATGGCCTCTGGTTCCTCCGGGGCTGCCCCCGTTTCCATCTCCACCTCTGACTCCTCCAACCCCTCTGTCTGGACCTCCACCTCCATCCTCCCCACCTCTGTCTGTGTCCCCGCCTCCTTGTGCCCGCGCTCCCTCGACCGGATCCCCACGACCTCCTCTTGGAGCCTCCTCAGCTCCTCCTGAACCCCGGTGATGAGGCCAAGTGACCCCACAGCCTTTGTGAGAAGGGCCATGAGGGCACCTGGTGTGGGGTAGGGGGACGGCAGTACCACCACCTCCACCCGGACCTTCTTGCAAGGTGCCGGGCAGTCCTCTCCCTCCTCCTCCTCCTCCTCCTCTTCCTCACCCTCCGGTTCCTCGTGCCGTTTGCATACAAGGTGCTCGCGGGCGCATACGCAGCACGACCTTCCCTTTGACCCCTGTTGCAGAGGTTCGCAGGCCTTGCCGCATTGCGCGCACCACATGCATGCCTTCCACCCAGGTGGTGCTGCCTTACACGCCCACTTCGGGGCCCGAGTTGAGGCCGACAGGGCACCTTCATTCCTGTCTTTGTCACTTGGGAACTTGATAGGTTCATCCTACAGAGTTCTGTCAGCCACATCCGATGTCTGAGTATGGACCATGGACCTGCGTTCGCCCTGTCGCCTGTGCCTTCCCTTTCTCCTTGCTCTGGGCCTCCTCCTGTTCCTAACACACCCTCCGGAGACGCTCCTCCCAGATAGCCTTGGCGCATTCCTCTGCCGCCTTTCTCCACTCATCGTGCTCACATTCAGCCTGCCTGGCCCATTCTTTGTGCTCACGTTCTTCACACATGGTCCATTCCGCCTCTTCCCAGGCCCGGCGCTCCTCCTCGACCTTCTCCTCTTCGCGGCATCGTTGCATCTCTTGCAGTTGGGCTGCAAGAGCTGCAATCTGGTTGTTGAGTGGGTTGGTAGCAGGCATGATGTTGAAGGGGGTAGTGGCATGGGGAGTGGTTGTGGTTAGAGGACAAGATCAACTTAAGTGAGACGTGACTGATCGTCCTTTCAAACTCCAACTCGTGGACATCACGTGACCTCCACTCAGTCTTTTCTCCAGTCCGAACTTAGCTGGCCTCGAGGGCTCGGCCTTAATAGGGGGGCACTGTCATATCCGCTCTGATCTCCGATCTCCGGACCCTTCACTCCTTCCCCGTTCCTCCATAATCTGGACTTCATCCTTTCATATTAGACTCCGTTTTCCTAGCATCAGACTTCCCTCGCTTTCCTTATTTAGTATTCCCTTTATACCTTCAACCCTCCATTCTCTAGTTACAACCCTTAGCACCATCCCTTCAACCCTTCACCACACCATATGCTCTCACTACGTATGTTCCCTGTCTCCATATGCTTCCCTTTTACCTGACGTATCTTTCCATATGGTCCTCCATTCCTCCGTCCGAACTCTGGACCAGACCTCAGTATATAAGCTTCCTGTACTCCATTTCTGTATCTCAGTACGAATATCAAACCAGTCACCTCCTGCCTCTTGTCTGACTCCCCTCTCTTCTATTCCCTACTTCCCTCCTACAAAATACGAGGACAGAGCCTAGACAAGGGCACAACACATAAGTCCTGCGCCAACGTCCTCCTAGGTATCCCCTTGCCACTCCGAATTCCATTCGTCCCCTCATGAACTTCACACACTAACCTTTGGACCTCTGACCGAACTTGAGTCCAGAGAAACCAGACTTAACAGCAAGCCCAGATTTTCCCACTCAATCACTGACCCCATTGGGGTTGCTGATGTTTGATAATGTGGATGAAGACTCATTCTATACAGATGACACTTGGATGCAAGGTGTTAGAGATGACAACTCCGATCTCCTCTGGGCCCTCCTATCCAACTCTGAGGTTCCTTAATGAAGTCCTGGACAAACTCCTATAACTCCTACATAGGAGTTACCAAAGTCTCATGGAAGCAGTCAGAGATGGATAGGACAACCAGACTTGTGTCAAATGACATATCAGTACGCATTCCTTATGTCACCCCTTTACCCTATCTTTGCTTCATTCTCATTCCATTATTTCGTGCCCCTTTACTATTCCCTTATGGAAATCGCTTGTTTCGCTTCAGAGTTGATCGGACTTTGCACTCACATCTTCGCCTACCTCATATATATATTCCCTTTCACTCCTGGGCTCTCCTCAGTTGTTTCTGCTACTTCTTGGGCAGTGGCTGAGGTGAGTACTAGTTTTTGCTTTACCTTATCACTGTTGCTAATTAGTGTAGTGGGCAATCACTGCCCTTTTACTTAGAATTTTTTACACAAGGTAAGGGTACCAGGGACTTTTAAGTACTTATTTCATTTTTTTCTAGGTGATCCTGTTTTATTGAGCACCTCAGCCACTACACTGAGCACCCCAGTCGCTATATCAAGCATCCCAGTCACTACATCAGACACTCCAGCCATCACATTGAGCACCCCAGCCACTTTGCCAAGCATCCCAGCCATCACATTGAGCACCCCAGCTGTCACGTTGAGCACCCCAGCTGCTACATCAAGCATCCCAGCCATTATGTTGAGCACCCCAGCTGCCACGCTGAGCATCCCAGCTATCAAATCAAGCACCCCACTTGCTACTTTGGATATCACAGAAACACCTACAATAAATGAGAGGACTCCAACTATCATTATCAAGAACCCACTATAAATACATCATCATCTATATATGCTCGCTAAACTTTACTATTGCAGATTGCTGATGCAAGATGTGCAGCCTGGTACTAATCTGCATTCACCACAGACACCCATGGACATGATGAATCATCACATGAGCAGAACAGATAAGGAGTTGTCCCAAACTAACCATGCAATCACACAAGAGCAAGCAAACAGACTGAGAACATCAGCAGAGCCCGAAGGATCACCATCTGAGGTAAACAAGATGGAGAAGGAGACAATACAAGCACTGTCTGCGGAAACAGTACCAGATCTTGTATCATAACCAAAGGGGCCCAATAAAAAAAAGATATAGCACCCTGCTTCAAACAAAAGTGCAAGGTAAGCAGGGTATTGGCCATTCTTTGGGTCAACTGATCATGTTCTGTTGTAGGACTCTTTGCATGCATCATTACCAGAAACAAATTGGTGGTTCACTGAAAGAATTCAATACATATTATGAAGGACTGTCTAGCGAAGCAAAAGATGTATGTTGCTCATCAGACCAGATCATACTATGAACTAATCTACTTTTTCAGAAATACAAGGATTGTTATGAATCATTACCAACTATCGCACTAGCCTTGGCTTCACAGGCTTCTACAAGCCTGGTGAGGAGAAGATGGGAGAAGTAGACTCAAGCTCACACTATTGTACAGAGACAACAGGTGATCAAAGCTGGGGATGCCAGCTGAAACACCTGGGTTTATATACTATGGTAAGGTGCACACAGACCATAGGGTCTGTGGGATGATCTACTATACATGGCTAGACTATTGTACACGGTCATGGGAGAGTTCTCACCAGAGTTAACGGAGATTAAAGGGGCATGCTAGCCATAAGTCATGACGTCATATGATGTCATGGTCTGGGCCTGGTCATGTGACTAGTCATGTGATGAGAAAAGAAAGGGGCGTGAAGATGGTTCATAACAAGGATGAGACCAAAGACTTGGTACATTCATTCATGCCAACCAACACTGTCTTCATGACATTCCTCAGATTGAGTATGGCATATGGACCAATGGGACAGCCAATGTTATCACCAAGTTTGTGTGAAAAATCTAAGTAAAAGGGCAGTGATTGCCCACTACACTAATTAGCAATGGTAATAAGGTATGTAAAGTAAAATTGGTACTCACCTCAGCCACTGCCCAAGGAGTAGCATGAACGACTGAGAAGAGCCCAGGAGTGAAAGGGAGTATATATATAAGGTAGGCAAAGATGCGAGCACAAAGTCTGATCAACTCCAAAGTGAAACAAGTGATCTCTGTAAGGGAATAGTAAATGTTATGATTTGTTCTGTTTACTTACTTTTTCTTCTGGACTCGTTTCTCCTCGCTTAGCTCTCATTATGCTAAGCTTGTGTTCCCTCAGTCATGTGCTTGATTGTTCTTCTGCTTTCCAGAATGTTCCTTGCTTACCAACCAAGGTCATTTCGCTATTGGTTTGCTGACTCAATGATCAGTCAGCTGCTTTATTCTCTCATGTTCTTTCAGATTCCATATGATTACTCAGCATGTCCTCATTCTCGTATATAAACTCCAAGTAGATCTCCTGTACCTTAGCTTAGACCTACTTGGCATATAACATCCTAACCCTCCTCTTCGTGTGTCTTCGCTCCACACTTGAGTGAGTGCTTTAGCTCTCCCCTGCATCCCATCCCGATTACAAAAAATTGTTCTCGGTCCACCCACTTCACCAGGAAGTCCATTGTCTGATCTATACCAGGATGAACCCTTGACCTTGCCGTTAGCAAGGTACCCCCTTGTCTCCATGTCTTAGGACCCTCGCCAAGTGTGAAAAATCTAAGTAAAAGGGCAGTGATTGCCCACTCAGCCGCTGCCCAAGGAGTAGCAGGAACGACTATATTCACCTAAGTAAAAGGGCAGTGATTGCCCACTACACTAATTAGCAAAGGTAAT
>JBBPKS010000171.1:0-18655 GCA_038089355.1 Pulveroboletus ridleyi | reverse complement strand
AGGGGAAAATATTATATTTTTCACCTTCCCTGATCCTTTCTCTAGGAAAATTGCTTTCTAACCTGACCTATGGAGGTCCATAGTAGTCTTGGTACATTAGAATGTCTACTCAGTGAAGCACTGGTATTATAGGAACCAATTACTTTTATTACTAAGAGGGCTATTATTTAGAAATGCCCACCAGCCTGGACGCCTCGCGCAGGGAGAAGTCTGCGACCTTCACACACCAGATTAAGGGAACGGTGACCTGCATATGTATGTCATAAGTATGGAAGAATGGCAAAGAGGAAGTACCCACTACGAGACTGTCCTGAAACACCAGGTTGAGGCGAGCTTTGTGATAGTGAAGCTTTTTCATGACTCCTTGACGACCCCAGTATTCCCCTCTTGTAACTCTGACTTTGTCTCCGATGGTCACATCATACCCCTTGTCTTTGGTGAAACTAAGGGTGTTGGGGGATGACGTAGACACAATATTTGAGGCATGGACACATGCTCGCTCGCCACTCAAACCCCTGAGATCCACATCAGGTTGTTCATTTGGATCTTTGGGGACCAAAATCCAAATTAAACCTTCACTCATCTGGTCGATGTAGCCCCGAAGGCCACGGTGCAGGCCATCAACAACACGGGCCCAGTTACTAAGCTAGAGACTTGTATTTTTACACTGTGAGAGATGAGGGAGTGGTGGTTGGGGGTGCTGCAATGACAATCGAAGGTCAGGATTCCAGGTCCCCACATAGAAGTTTGAGACTTGAATCTAAAAAAAAAATTAGGCCGTGAAACGATGCAGCGGTAATCACACTCACCTTGCGGGACAGGTCGGTTGATGAACAGAGGACAACTTTGTCTTCCAGGGTTGCGGTGACCATGCCCTCATAACCACAGTTGGGACCAGCAATGACACATAAGCAGTCTCCAGTAGAGAATACACAACGTTGCTCTATAAGAGAGCAATCGTATACTTGGTTTTCCAGGAGGAGGGATACCGATCATTTGTAGATGTCGACAGCAATTACTGACACCTTCTTACCAAGGAGCTCAGAGGACGATGAACGGATGAAATCTCCTTCTACCCAAAACTGGGAAGAGAAGAGGACAAGAGTTTCCTCTGTTAGGGATGGATCAATCCCTGCCTGTGCGTGTAGGCAAAGTTCGTCTGGATGGGGAATGGGCACAGACTCAACATCATCCTTCATCAGTGAGAGACGAAGAAGGCCGGTGAAATAGGAGGCATCGCTGCACTGAAAGGCAGTTATGCCTCTCGAATTCTTGATCATGGTCAGAGCTAAGCCGGCCTCACAAGCGGTCTGACGGTTGAACAGAGCCCAGACTTTCTGCGACATCTCCTTGGGCAGGTCATATGGGCACTCCTGCGGCACGACCAGGACATCGACCGCATCACCAATGCAGTTGAGCACATAGCCCAAGTCGTTCTTGTACTTGCCCTTCCTAATAACCCGCACCCAGCTTCGGCAAGGTAGCATAGGATCTGTGGTGAAAATTCGACAGGCCTCTGTGGGAGGGACAAGAACAATGTCGCACACCACGCCTCGATGGGAGGGGGGCATGGCAGACTGTATCTTCACAGGGGTGGAACCGCACACATACAAGCATTGGGGGAGCCAAGGGATGATTAGAGCCTCAGAGACATGAGGCTTGAGAACTTCTAGGACATAGCAGGCAGCGTAATCTATAGCAGGATGTCAGCAGGAAGACATACACTAGAGACTCGTCACTCACCTGAATAAAAATCCATGAAGTAACATCGAATATCATCGCCCCCTGGTGGTGTGCAAGAGTGGCGGCAGGGATGGGTATCGGTCTTGGCGTAACGGTCCGTGATTCCATCCAAGTCTTTGGCAAATGTGCGGAGCCCTGACCAACCAATCTGCCTCAAATACGAGGGAACCGGTTCAATTTTGCCATCTAGGTCAGATGATTCATCACCTTCCTCTCCCTCTTCATCTTCATCCTCTATGGCATGGATATCCAAATATCTGCTAATGCCAAGTTTGCGGTGTTTCTGCGACCGCTTGGGCCTGTTTGAAGGCCTCTGGCTGCACGACACGACCAGACATGAGGATCCTGGGGTTGGTGCAGGGCTATTGTGTGTGTTATCAGCAAAAGAGATCCTGCGGGCTCTGGCCTCCTCGACGACAATATTGACAGTGGAAACGGGGTGATCTTCTGTGGGGTCCAAGGCAACCTCAACCTTCTTGAATACGTCTCTCCACTCGTTATAGTCATAGGTCCCAAGCTTAGATAGCTTGTTCTCCAAATCGATAAATAAGAGGGAGTTGGCAGCCCACTGCTTTACTAGGAGCCAACCCGCGCAGACCTCAGTGAGAAGCGACATGAAGAACGCTGTCAATAGTGTGCGGATTATCAACATTATCCAAAGCATGGAAGATAGTAGTTTTACTTACAAGTGTGTGGGTTCGTAGATGTGTAGTCTAGTGGGCATTCACAATACTCAGTATCTATTCTGTCAACGAGTCTCTGGGAGACTCACTAAATTGGCGTCTTGTAATAGCCTTCTGACGAACTTGTCTCTGATGAGATTCTTCGATTATGTTATTCTAATCCTACGGATATTTTTGAATCAGTCCATTAATGCTAGTAATGAGTCTCGAGAAGACTCACTAAGTTGGCATCTTGTAATAGCTCCCTGATGAACGTGTCTCTGACGAGGTTCTTCGATGTTAATCTAATCCTATGGATATTTTCGAATCAGTCTATCAACGCTAGGCATTTGATTTGAATGCACTCACGGTATTCGAACGGTCGCACTACTAACAGTATTACTACCTAATACTACTGGATGCCACAAGCTGCTATACGAACAGGAAAGAGTTATGTCATTGTTAAGCAAGCTGCTATATACTGGAACGACACAATTTTCCCATGGAACAATGGGAGCAGTTCAGAGCAGGCCAAGGTTGCACAGCTCGGGCTTAATAACCCAAAATACACCTGTGGTTCAGAGAATTAGAATTTGTTCTACCAAGAAATATTATCATTACTTACTCTTGAATGAATGAATCAATTGCACGACAGGTACCATCGTCATTAATAGTTGTTTTAAGGGTTTATTATAAATTTTATACCAATTCACTAATCAAGCCATATATATAAAGTGTACTGCTTGAGGATAATCTTATCTAAGTATTACTTATGTGGGGGAAGGAAAGAAGACAACGTTACAGCGATGAAAGACTTATAAACTGCAATGAGTGATGGTTTAAACTCAGACAAGCTCAGCTGGGAAAGTGCAGTGTGTGGTTGTGGATTATTCAGACGCTGACAAATTCTGTTTCCAAATGCGGCAAGTCACTCGTTCCAGTATATAAGCCCAACTTTTTCTCACGGGCACTTCTTCCCGCTTTTCTTCCTTCTGCCCGCCTATACTAGTGCATGTAGTGTCATTGGTAGTAGCAATGTATCACTTAGCTTTGTTAACCGTCAGTGCTGTTAACTTTAATGAGATTAGGCTTTGAAGGGACGTAGCAATGAGTTATCACTAAATGTTGATTCGAAGTTGTCACGATTGCACACTTGATAATACCACCCAGAAGGCGTCCCACAATATTGGATTAATAAATATTTGTGGCCTCATTAGAGTAGGTTTGATTGCACAAACTGGCTGATGTTGTTGACACATTGAAACAGATCACAATCCGCAAGTCGTTGTTCACAGTGTCTAAAGCAATGTACCAGTTGTAGCGCTATTGATCTATAGGTACGATATCAAACTTTCAGGCTCGGACAGTGATGCTGAATTCGATGTCAGATCTCTGGAAATAGACTGATCTTGAATCCTGTCATAACCAATCGTGGCACTCAGGGAATTTATTACAAGGGTGATGTGTACAAGGTGAGTTCGACAACACATTTCGGATATCATGTGGATGACATGTGTATGCCTGCAGGTGGCTTCCAGTGAGCTTCTGTGCTTCCTTTGGATTCTTTGACATGGCACCCTCTCGTCCCTCTGTGTAATATGTCCTTAGGGAGGCCACAACCATCCTGAACACGTGCTCTATCTGTGGCAACAAATTTAAACAGCAAGGGCTTTTGTCTCACAAAAGGAGTTGCAAGAAGCAGAAGGAAAAAGAAAATGACCGCTTGTTCACTTCCCATCGTTATGCAGAGGCTCAGGAAGGTGAGACTGATCTTGATTGTGCGCTATTCCGGTATTCGAACCTCACTCTAGCAGAAAGATATACCGCGATGGCAGCAGGATTCGTTAATGATGCAAGGCCATCCAATACTTCAGTGTTCAGTACTGGTGAGCCATCTGCATTGCATTCCCCCTTCTTTCCAGTGGACAACGGTAAGCTCTTTGATCCATATTAATTCCCGGGAGCTGCTAATTTTGTTTTATATTAGCTGTTGCACCTGGTGCCAACTCTGGACCATTCGAAGAATCATTCGGAGAGTTTGGACTACATGAGGAACAAGGTGGGCTTCATACTTTATACATATCATTGCGCTGACGGTCATACCACAGTCCCCCCTGGGATCCCCCAACCAGGATGATCATGCAACGACCCCGACTTGTCCGAATTTAAGACCGAATATCATCTAAGCACTCGACGCGAGCCTATCTACCAATCTTATGAAGATTTCCATGCTCAGTCAAGAGCCCTTTGCGGCATGGTAGACCTGACTCCCTGGAGTCCATTTCGTACTCGTGGTGACTTCGAGTTTGCAGAGATCGCACTCAACACCTCTTTAAACAAAAGGCAGGTTGAGACACTCCTTGACCTTTTTGCACAAGTTGCCCATGGTGACGCTCAGATCACGATCAAGAACGACTCAGAACTTTGTGCAGCCTATGATTCTGCAGGAAAGCAGCTCACTCCTGTGTGTGGTATCCTCTCCTCTCCTCTCTATTAATCCATTTGTGCTTCAGTTCCTAAAACATTCAATAACTGTACCCTACAAGAAGGAGGAAAGGACATATGAGGTTCATACGCGCTCCATGTGGCAGTGGGCCCTTGACCTCCTCCAAAATCCTGTGCTTGCCCCTCACTTTGAGTGGGATGCCCAGCGTGTCTACAAGTGCAACTCCACTGGCGAGTTTGAACGTCTCTACGATGAACCATGGACTGGAGATAGCTGGTGGGACATACAAGTACATATGTAGTATTATTTATTAGAGCACATCGTAATTAAACATTGTATCAATTTTAGTCAAGTTTACCGCACGGTATCGAGAACGCCATACCATTCACCCTAATACTGTACGCAGACAAGTTGAAGTTGTCGAGTTTCGGTACAGTGAAGGGATACCCTGTCGTCGTTCGGTGTGCAAACTTACCAGTTGAGATATGGAATAGCAAGCAAATAGGAGGTGGAACAGTTGTAGGATGGCTCCCCATCGTGAGTTAGATTTTACTTTAATATGAATATCTAATGATAAATATTCGTGGGTAGGTTGGGGAAGACCCTGAGGAAGAGGGAAAGCTTGGATATGCGAATCTCAAATACCTTGTCTGGCACAAGGCAATCCTCAAGTTACTAGAGGAGGTTATCCAACACTCCTGCTCTGGATATGCATATACATCGCCATATGACAAGATCATATGCTGGCTGTTTCCCATGATCTTAATGCTTTCAGCAGACTATGAAGAACAGTAAGTTTTGTGAAATAATGTTGACAACTATGCTTTTCCACTCACACGTTACATGATACAGATGGATGATGGCTCTTATTCGTGGCCGTGGTGGAAAATACCCCTGCCCAGTTTGCTTGGTTCCCAAGGAGCATCTCCACGACCTTTCCCAGACCTTTCCGCTGTGGTCTCATAGCAAAGGAGAGGAGGCACTGCAATTTTATGCGCAAAACCGAGCTGCAGGTGAAGCCCTTCTTAAAGCACTCGGATTGCGCCCAGTTTCGGTTAGTTATCTCTACTAATAGCAAGGTTTCATTAACTCTGAATCATACAGAACATCTTCTGGCTTGTTCGCCATTCATCTCTTCATCGGGCCATCAGTTTCGACCGCCTTCACCATTTGGCCGGATATGATTTGCTTTCCTCGGGCGTAAGATGGAAAAGTCGATAGACCAATAGTGTGTATCATCCACTTTGGAATTCGGTTGTAGACATTGACGTACTATCAGTATAGCCGATTTCCCACATTGGAGAGGCCTTCAACATTTTCAACAGGCAATAAATGTCTCGTTCGCGGACAGTAACAAGTTGTGGGATCTTTCTGTTGTAAGTTTTCCAATTATCCAGTCAGTAATACTTTTTCTAATCACTATTGACTCTAGCAAATTTTCTATGCTGCACTTCATGTTCTAAGTAACGCAAAAGATAACCCCGCCAGATACAGTCTATTACAAGTCCTAGCCAGCTACCTCCGCCTCAATACCCTGGTCAGTTTGGATGTACTACACTCTTGGTGTTCGAGAATGAACTAGAGACCTTCAATATAGCTTTGAAGGTAAGTTGTTGCTTTATTCTATGGAGCTAAAGTTGTTTAATGTTGATGCCCTGGAAATAGGGGTACATTGAGAATGCCTTGCAACTGAATGCCATTGGAGACCTCAAGACTGACTGGAACTTTCCCAAGACCCATCTTGCAAAACACTTCGTCCACAATGTTCGTAGCAAAGGTGTCGCACGGAACTACAGTACCTGCCCAAACAAGGGCATGCATGGGCCATTAAAAGAGGCCTATCAGCTTTGATCCAATGGCAAGGATGTCACAGGCCAGGTACGTCGCTTTGTCATAGCTAAATTGCTTCCCTGTGTTATTATGGGTGAACTTATGTTTGAATTAGATCTTGCGAGTTGACCACCATCAACTCGCGGTGAAGCTCATCCAAATGTCCATAGACCATGCTGAAGACTTGAATATTGACAATGAAACTGTGGGAGATGACGGAAGCGACTCCGTGATTGGACAAGGATTCATGGGCCCAGGTAACTGTGGCAACCTCAGGTTAGGTTTGCAGTGTCTGTCAATGACCCTAGCTGATATGGAGAACAAGGAGCAATCTGACCGCTCCTTTACTCAATTCCATAAAAGATTCGCTGATTTCCTCAACGCCTCTCTCCCTGCATATGGCTTTCATATCCGATCCTACATCTGGCTTCCTGTCAACTTCCAGGTGCGTGTCTATGCCGACCAAACCTTTCAATTTCCATCTAACCCTTCCGAATGGCAGGTAACCGAATATCAATATATTAGAATAGATTATGAATCGAAAGTTGACTGGAACCTGTCAACTGACCACCTCCACTGCAACCCCTCCTTTTTTAGACACCCACAATTCGACTCTGTGCTTTTTCAAGACTCCGAGACTGAAACCGCCTATGCCCGACTCCAGTTTGTCTTTACATGTGAGATCCCCAACATTGATCAGACATTGGCTTTTGCTTTCATTCATCCCTATAAAGCCAAGACCGGTAACATTCGTTCCATTGATCATGATCTCCAGCTCAAGCGTGTGAAGCTCGTGCCCCATGCAAAATGCACCTTTATTCCACTATTCTCCATCATTCGTGGTGCTGTCCTAGCCCCTGACAACGATCATCAGAACGAGTACTTCATTGTTGAACATATCGATGGGGACATGTACCTCCGTTTGAACTCCTAGTGTAAGTCAAGATATGTTTTATGTTCTCTTGAGTCATTCTCATCATTAGTGTAGCTCTGCGATATTACTCCTACAAAGGATTGGGGTACACAGTATCATGGGGGGTAGCTCAATTTTTCATGTATTTAAATTTAGTTATCTACGCCGCAGTATCCATGTTCTTCAGACCAGTCCATGCATCCTCCACACTCACCAGTCGCAAGCTCCGTATCATATATCAATCGTCCGATGTGATTGCTACCGAATAAAAACCACCATTCAAAACTTAAGTGAAAGCTTAAGTGGTTCACTACAGGGTAAGCAAGTTTACTCAGCTACCAGCTCGTGACAGTGCTAATGAATAAAACACATTGAAGGCAGTATGCCCATTTACCTCAAGACAGTGGTAAGGCTCTCAACTTACGTCGTCAGCTCGGAACCTTGATTCAGGTTACATCATATCCGACAAAGATAGGTGTATAGATCCTTCCAAACGGATCTAAAACACAGGCCTGAATCCTTCAGGCTGTGAACATAAAGTCCTCTGGTAGGTATCCATTGTCTTTCGTTGTCCCCTACCTTCTGCTTCGCTTCATAGCCCACTTCAAATGCTCTCTAGCCAGCACAACGGTTTTAGCTCTGAAGAAAACTTTTGTCTCGATGTTGATAGTTTGGATTTGGACCAAGAGGTTGATGATCAACTCTAGAGGGTCATTGCCAATCCTCCACCTGATGCTCAGATCCATGAGTTACGGACGGTGAGTAAAGTTCAGTGTTCATTCGTATTGTTTTATCTAATAGTCTAGCAAGGCACTTGCATTTGCGCAACAAGCCTACCTAGAGATGTGCAAAAAATTTCTGAGCGTGGACAAAGAACTGGCCAAGCTCTCCTCAGCGATCCCTGCAAAAAAGTGTGGTTGAATCCTAAATAGTACAGACACGCTCAATAGCCAAATCATGACAACGGCAAGGAAGTACATGTTGTTGTATCATTTCTGGGTCATTGATGGTCTCTTTCCTGCTGGTCCAATCCCTGGGGTCAACCCCCATGATCCAATGCGGTGGGCTTCGAAGGAGTCGAGGCTCAAGGGGGCTTTGGCAGAGCTTCACGCCGTGGTACCCAAGGGGATGCACGAGTCAATGTCGATCTACCAACAGTTTGGCTCCGTGGTATGTGCGATATGAATTACTGATTCAGATTTCTAACTAGTTGGATCTTATACTAGTTTACGAGCGCTCTTAATCAAGAGAGGTCGAATATCCTGAAGGCGATCAAGGATATGGCCCCCATGCTGTTTTCAACTTATGATCTGGACTCCTCGCTGTTTTCTGGCAACACTGCTGTGAGGCAAAACAACATAGCTGTCCTACGTCTCCTCAAGAGAGATGGACAAGGGAACTATACTCCCCTTGCTCTGATCCTCTTCATGAACCCTGAGGAGATGTCAGCATCGGGGTTCTTGCAGAGCCCACTTCTCTTGAAGGTGAGTCGCTCTGGTTCTGAGCTGCTGGGAATGACATAGTACTATATTTTATTAGATCATTCGTATTCTACTCTTTGGCAAGGCATCTCTCTCGAATCAAAAGCGCAGCCGTCCAAAGGCAAGGGGGGAGCGATTGGGAATCTTGAGTGTCACGGAGGGCTTGGTAGCTGGTGCAGTGATCATGGTGAGCTCGTTTCAGTACCTATTTGATGTTCGGCCCATGTCCTCTTTTTTACAAAAAAACAGGCCTGCTTTCTGTTAACACATGACACCGAACTTTCACAAGTTGGCGGACAGATGGGCATTAAGTATCTCAAGGACTACGAGTTCTACCTCCAAAGACTACTCAAACAGACGTCGTGGGCAACCAACACCATTGAGTTCTACAATCGTGAACTATTCGGGAGGAATGTTGTACAAGATACTCAAACAAATGTGAATGCCCCTGCCCCTGCCCCACCTTGCACCTGGGAAGACGACATGTTGGATGCTCTGGACAATGACACGCCCGTCCAACCACCTACTGATACCCATCCCCCGCTCTCTGCGCCTGAGGAAATGCGACAATCCCCCACACCGCCTCCCAGCCTCAGTTCCTTTGTCACCTTGGAATCGTTCACTATGAACGTGACTTCCAGGGTTGGCCCGGCCACCAGAATCACAGAATCCTCGGTGATATCTCAGCTCGAGTTCAACACCGCTCAAATGAGTTTGAGCAGGGCAGGTGATGCAACAATCCAGGCCCCACCACCTTCTCAGCCTTCTCAGAGTTGCCCTAGCTCTGGAAGGATTGTGTCCGCTGACCCAGCACGCCCCTCGCAAGCACTCGCATCTGCATCCCTGAATCAAGCGGAGGATGGGGTAGCTCCACCGGCTAGGGCTTGGCGGGCGGGGCGTACTACAGGGAAGGGAAAAAGGAATGCGACAAAAGGCTGAAGGCGCAATCATGTATCGTTTCCCTCTACGCTAGTTGTACTGTCATGCAATGTATTGGACTCTTTGCGCAATCTAAGCTGCTCTGTGACTGATATCAAGTCTGAATTACACCTATCTTAGTACATACATCCATCACTCATCAAATCATAAGAATTGCCCCCTTGGAGGTCATGCGATCAGAAAACCGTGATTCTAATGCACTGACCATAGAAAGTCACATAATCAGCTGGTCACAGCAGTTGCAATGTGATGGTACTTGCTGGATAGGCATTTTAATGGAAAACTTTGCCATAATAATAGCTTGTAATAATACAATTATTTTGTAATACAGTGTGTCCATATCAAGTAATGATAACAAATAGGCGTGAGTAATTATACCTTGTAATGGCATGATAACCCATGATTATGACATGTTCAGACAAAGTGGGTTTTATTGAAATGTCTAAAAACAGAGGGGTGGGAACTAGTGCCTTATAAGTCATGTCAATGCCTTAACATGGGTTTCGAAAATTTGTGACATTTATCTTGTTAAAAGATAATGCTCTTCTCAGAAATCCCAGATTTTCTCATAACAGGAAGCAGATTATCCTCCAAAATGAAGATATACTGCTTAGCATTCATCCTGCCTTCTACCTCTGCAAGGATTCCCACACCATTCCAGCCCATGCATCCCTAAACCATCAAGGAACCTCCTCCAAACTTTACTGTTCCTTGTACCTCCTTGTCTTGCAAAGGTTTTCCTATCTCTTTCCACACATATTTCCTTCCATCTGACCCAATCCTGTTGATCTTGGTCTCATCTGACCAAATTACCCTAGTCCAGTCTATGTTTTTTATGTTTCATAGATAAGAGTGGCTTTTTCTTCTTGATAACAGCCTTCAGAGATGCAGACTTTAGCACATTGTGAACAGTCTGAGGAGAGATAGGAGAGGAGAGGGTAGAATTGATGAGATGGGTTGCTTGAACAGCATTTTCAACCTTGCCAGAGGTAATACTAGAGACAATTTTTCTTTTATCAGCAGAAGAAAGCTTAGAAGGAGGGTCTAATTTGATGTTTTCCCTGCCTGGATGGATTTCTTTAAGAACCCTGGCCACAGTGGATTTCCCCAGACCAGTTTGAGAGGATATTTTCCTAGCAGAAAGGCCAGATTCAGAGAGAAAGAGAATATGAGCTCTAGCAGAGGCAGAAATTGGTTTCATGATGAAGTAAGGCTAGCTGGATGGTATCTCTGCTCTTTATAGTGCCTAGGGTTATGTAAGTTACATAATAACACAAGGTTTAAACTCAGCATTCATCAGAACATTATGTTATTTACTAAAAAATGACTGACAACATCATGCTCAAATAAGTGTCCCAATGACATGTCATTTTGAAATTGTTATATCTCAGTGCCATGGCAACAAAATCACATGACTAAGGGCTCATCTTCAGGGTAGGAGTTAGGGCTATTAATGACCCTGCAAGGATCAGAGCTAATACATTTTGGTTCTCTGGCAAATATCAAGTCTATCCAAAATGGCCTAACATTGGGACACTTATTTGAGCTACTGTATAGGACTGTTGTAGAGCAATTTTTATCACTTGTCTAAAGTGCAGTTAGCTGACATGATAGTGGTTAGCATGACCCAACAAGTGTATATAAAAGCAATGCACTGTATGACATGTATAATATCCACCCTTGCACCAGATTTTGAACACTGACCATTTTCTTCTTCTTCTGTCCTGTTTTTCTTGTCCTTTACCATTTTATTTCTCAATGAACAATATTTTTATTATTCCAATAGACCATCCTCTCTTATCTGTGGAACTCTGGTAGGGAAAAATGGATGATTGATGAAAATCAGCCAGGTAATAGCCTGCCTCTGACAGAACATCTAGGATAGTCCAGTAGATGTAAATGAATAAAAGGAGCCCAATGAAGACAAGTTAGGTGGTACCCTGCATCATGTCTTTTATTATTTATCTCATTTTTCTCCTACCTCTCTTCTTTACTTACTGTTTTTATTCTCTCTTCTTGTTCTACTTCATGCTTAGATCAGATGAAGATGATTCTATTTATGGTCCATCAACCAGACTACCTAGATCATGGCCACCATTCCTTGCCACTTCCCAACTCCTCCAGCTCCCAGATCATGCTAGTCATCTCTGCTAGTATATAGTCCTGCTGGACCTTGAGTTCCTTAAGACTGGCCTGGATCTGAAACAGCTCCACTTGCACTGTATTGAATCAACACACAAGCACATTCCATGTCAGCCAACCTGGGATCACCTCACTCACCCTTTTCTTTGCTTTTGCCTTGCTCTTGAGAAGGAGAAGCCCTTTTTTCTTGTCCTCTTCCTCACTCAAGCTTGTGAGAAGGAAGAGGGGGACCATGGCCTGCTTGCTTAGGCCAGCCTTGGTAGTTGGCCATGTCACACATTTTCCTATTGAATTGTCAGTTTCTTGCTTTGCTAATATATATATACTCCTTTGCTGAGAAGGGTGTTTGCAGCATGTGAGTCTGAGAGGTTGAATAAGACATAAATGACTTTCTGAGTGGGGGAATAGCAGGAAATATTTTTAATCCACTTAGCAACTGTAATTTAAAGGTTTTTTTCCTGTGGAACATGTGATTGGAGATATTGGTGAATGATCTCAGTGTCAGCAAATGTTAAAAAGGCAATCTTGAGAATCCCTATCAATGAAAAGTAAAGTAACAATAATGAGTTTGCCATTGGAGGCACATCAAGCATGAGCCCTCAAAGTGCACCATGCACCATGAGATAATTTAATAATGTCTGACAAAATCAGGATCAATATACTGATCAATCTCCTCACAAATTGATTTACATACCAGTTCTGATTGAAGGTCATCCCATATGTGATCATGCAGGATGTTGCCAACAAGTAATGTCACAGCTGTCTTGAGTCAACAGCTGCTGTATGAAATCATAAGATTAAAGTCTGAAGGAGAATCATTGAACATTGGAATGCCTTCGAATGGGGTGGCAGTAGTCATAGTAGTCACAGATAGGGTATGAGATGTGCATATGAAAGAACAATTGAAATGTCACTCAGTGTGGTATATTTCCATTTTTAGTTATATTGACTCTGCAGCATTGTGGCCATGTCAGCAAATTAAGTCTGATTTGATTGAGATTCACCACATTGAGATCCTTCATTTTCAAAGTTTAAAGATTATTTGAAGATTCACACAACTTTCACCAGCTCTGTGGCTCCCACATAGGTTCTCAGTACATTCAAATTGGAAATTGCCTGCATGACCTTTTTAAGTTTGGTGCAGATCCCGCATTGTCCACACTTCAAATCTGTAATTAGCCAGAGTGTTGATGTTGTTTTCCAATAACTTCCATGTTACAATCAATCAGATCTAAGCAGCTTCTTGATTGATAAGGGGGTTTCTAATAAGTGGTCCTGTAGTCAGCAATATGATCAAAGATTGCACCCACATATACTGTTTCACCAAACACACCAGTCAAACCACACACCTCATTCATTAGCAATATGTACTAATGAAAGGACACTTTGGAAGCACCCAAATGCAGTCCAATTAAAAGTATACTGTGATTATCAGTCAAAAAATCTGCTTCAATCATTTGTGTTACAATAATGTGACAATAATATCAAATAAATAAATATGATGAATACATTATGTATATATGGTTTGCTGAACTTGGTCATGTTGATTGAGGTATTCCAAGAGCACCTCCAGATCAGCAATTCTTTTCTTGAGCCAATTGTCAAAAGTATTCTACACTGTACAAAGTTGTACATCAAGCTGCTAAGTCTAAGGAGTATTAGAGTAGAATGCAATGAATTGATTAAAATTACAATTAAAAACTCACAGTTTTCATAGCATCACACCACACCATCCAGATTTTGATGTGCATCCATTTGTTCATCTCTACCTTGCTCCACCGATGAAATGTGAGGGAAATATGCTGATGCTGGAGGAAGAAAGACAGGTTCTTTCTGGAAACCAGTTTGAGATGAAGTGGAACTGACATTATTGATAGCCAATATTGGTAATGTGGTCACATTATGGAGGTTTCTGCCACTCAGCCATTTATCAGCAGAAATGCTAACATCTCATCTGCTGGTGGATTTGCTAATTTACTGATGGCTATATTCTCAAATACACTTAATGGTAGTAGTGCATTCTCTAGTTCCAGAAGTGCTGATGATGAGCTGGTGGATGATATTCCATTGAAGGTGAAGTTGAGTAGGATAGGTAGAGGATTGACAGAGTTAATGATTGGCAAGGGGGGAGAGGTTCAAAAAAGGGAGAATGAGATTGGGATAGGTGGATCGATATCTATGGCATCTATGGATTGTTGTGCCACCAATATCATGAATGAATTTGGTAGATCATGGAATGAAATGTGAATTTTACCACATTGATCTTGACAAGTGTAGAGGGCAGAATGCATTATGTGGAAATACATGTTTTATTGGGAATATTTGCTAGTTAATTGAATTCGGTCCTCTACCACAATGCAAAAATGAGTGACATAATCATTTTTAGATTTTTATTGTTCTATACCACATTCACATTAGTTGGCCATGTCCACCAAATGACATTGGTCACCTATATATCCACCAAATCACATGTCCACCATCCCTCCAGCTCCCACATCTCCCCATTATCACCATATCAGGATCCAGCAATACAAACACCTGCTCCATCATCAACACAGAGACCATGGCCATTCAAGCAGCCCTTTTCACCCTGGACAACCAAGACAGCAAGGTCTGGTTGGCAGCCTGTCAAGCCATTTTTTCTGCTGTGGTGAACAAGATCAATCAATATTATATTTTATTGATCTGAGTTTCATAGTACAAAATTACTGTGGTCACAACAGTCAATACTATGGTCCCACCAATGGCTATTGTTGCTACAATCAAGTTTGAAAGAGCAGAGGAGCAAATGAAGACAGGAAAGTGACCCAATTGGGATGCCATCTGACACCCAATAGACAGAATCAAGTCACACTGTTAGTATGAATTTGACTGTCATCCTTCAATTTCACAAGACATCACCATTTTAGCTATGACATGTGACCTTCCTGAAGACACTGCTGATGCCACCACTTGTTTGGTTAACACAAAGGGCAAAGGTAAAGCAAGAGAAATGGGAGAGGTAAATGAAATGCAAGTGGAACAGGACCCTACCAACATAACACTCCAGAAACAAAAAGGGAAGGCACATATGGTAGTTAGTGTCAAAACCCAGGACCACCCAACTGTGGATGCTGTCTCTAGCAGCATTAAGGTAGCAATTGGTATGGCTGACCCACAGTGGGTGAATGAGTTTATGGTCAAGAAGGAGATCACTGAAGATGTGAATTCACTTCAACCAGCCACCTGTCCCAGTGCCCCCTCATAATGCTGATCTAAAACCCATTGGTCACAGAGAAACATCACTGATCCCATAGCCAAAAACAGAACATTGGTCACTGTGAGTGATCAAGAAGCATGACATACCATGTGTTCCCACCACAAAGAAGCACATTTGTGATGAATGCAAACATCTGAAGATGAGATGCACCCTAGCAATTGGGCCCACTGTAACACAAGCAATTCCTCACAGAGCATCAGAGATCAAACTCACCATCAAGATTCCTCTGCTGATGGGCAAGTTGGATGACAAATCAAAGGTCAAATGTGGCCAAACACATCATCTAGTGACATCCCCCAAACTGACCTGGGAAAAGATTATCAGAATAGTAATGCCCCTATGAAATGTGACCTATGGCCCATCCAAGAGATGCTGGTTGTCATCACCAGCACAATCAGCTGAGTGGGATTGGCCAAGAAGAAGAAACTCTGTGTCTGGTAATGTTCTTGAGTTTTTACCACATATATGTTCACTGACTATTCCTTATAGACAATATGACCACTATGTCTAGGGCAACAGAAATGGCTGAGTTATTGGCAATTATCAAGGCCTTCAGTAAAGAACTTGCCAACCTCCAACTAATTGTGGAGAGCCATGCTCAAGCATTTGAAACTATGCATCAGCAGGTCCTGTCCAATCAATTAGCAAATGTGGGTGCTTCCCTGGTGACTGGATCATTTGTCCAGCCTGTTGCTCCAATCAGTGGATTGCTGATTAAATTTCTAGCCCTCCCAACATCAGCAATTGTGATCAATGGTGAATCACCACCCAAGGTTGTCTCCTTGCCATCTCTCAGTCTCTGTGACATGGGGGGAGGTTTACTGACAAGAATATCAATATCCTCTGCCCCTCTGCAATTTTGCCTGTTGAACACCAATGTGGGACCACCAGTGGTCATTGTCAATTGTCACTCATCAGCACCACCCCAGCTGATGATCACTGCATCAGCTGATTCCATTCCTCACCACTGGATCCAATTAATGGTGGGTGCATTTTCCATGGGTTGGCCACTGAAGGTGAAAAGGGTGTGATAGAGGTGGAATAGGTGCATGGGACAGCTGATTTTATGTTTATAATTTCATACATCTTTTATGGACTTGTATGGTTGCTGAAACTATGTAATGCCATGTTACAATGGCATCTTTATTAATCATTATATTCAGTCAACGTTGTTGGATGGCTTAGAAATTTAAGTATTCAATTGATAAGATTTTAGAAATCTGCCAGGGATGCCAGCCAGGTCATATATGGGTATGGGGTCTGCCAGGTTGCACATTTATTACTTATATCACAGGCCAATCAATTCCAATGCACAAATTGACATATTTCAGACAAATAGCTCACCATTTAGTTATGTTGCATTGTTATGCAACAGGACTCTGGACATGCATTGGTCTCCTATGCTATAGGCCCATGCAGTTCACATTGCTGACAGGACCTTGACTGGCTGATGTTGGTCTGGTTTTCATATCATTGGCTGATCTTTTACCTGAGTTCCCCATATGAATATTTGCACATTGTTCATTGTACACAAACAAATTGGCTGGTATTATGTTTATTTATGTGCAAACCATCAATCTCTGTTCTCTCTCACACTCATTCATTATCAGCCAGTTCAATGAACCCGACACACTAACCTATCATAATGTCAGCCAATATTCAAGCAGGGTTCCAACCATTTTTCTTGGGTACCTATCAATACTGATGGCTAGTCCTGCTGATTGATTTTCTGTCAAGTCTGGATTAAATATGTTCACTGACACTCCATTGAAATGCTCTCTTACTGGTGATATGAATATGTGTAGGGTGATGTGCCAAATAAGTATTGAGTGGTGGGGGATTGGGCCAATGTGTTGGCATCTGAGTTATGCCTAGATATTAAAATTTGGGCTCTTTCTCTTAATGCTCTTATGGTGTGTTGGCCCTTTCCAATGTCATATTTGACATATGTGCAGAGAAATGGAGTTCAGGTGATTTGATTTGGCATTAGCAGGATGGGATTGAAGGCCAGAGAAATGTAGCAATACAACAACTGCCAAGCAGATGCTCATTAACTCACCATATATCTCTGTCTCAGCTCAACAATACTTATATTTCTATGCTTCACCAATAAAACATGAAGTTCACTGCATTTTTATTCAACATGAATAAAAGATCACATAAATACATGTGTGTGGATATTGGATAAGCCTCCACCCAAAAATCAAACAATGGTGATGTAATCAATATTAGAGTTTTATTGTAATATGCCACAATTCACCTTACCCTGTGATGTTCACTAACACTATATTGACATGTCTGAATCCTCTAATACATTTCTTCATGAGACTGAAGCCATTGAAGCAGCTCTTCTCACACTAGGAAACTGAGATAGCAACCTCAGGTTGGCTGCTTGTCAAGCCATTGTCACTGCAGTGGTAACTGCAATTTAAAAAGTCATTTTTTATTGATTTATGCTGAGTAGTGCCAGTTTATGTTTAGTAGTGCCAGATTAATGCTGTGGCAATGGCCAATACACCAATCCTGCTGATCACTATTGCAGCTGTGATTGAGTTTTATGAAGCAGAGAAGTACCTGAAGGCCAGCAAGTTGCCCAATTGGGATGCCATGTGATACACAATGGGAATAATTAAATCACATCATATATAGTATCATTTTAGCCATTGTTGCCAGAGTCCTCAAGATCTGTCCATACCTGAGGCACATGACCTTTCTCCTGACACTGCCAATGCCAGGAATAACTGTGGTCTCACAGAACTCCAATAGAAAGAGAAAAGCAACAATAAAGGTGGAGCAAGATGAAACCCCTGTGGCATTGAAGCCTGTCAACTTCATGTGCCCAAAAAGAATGGGAAAGCTGCATGTGACTGAAAAACTGGTAGATGCAGTGTGAGGGCAATGAAAGATAAGGACATGCTTCACTGACTTCCAGATGGAGAAGATATTTCTGGTGAAGAAGGAATTAGTTGACAGCATTACATCAGTACCACCCATCTGTCATCCCATCTCCTTCTCATGATGCCAATCTAAAACTCATCAGCCAAACCAGACCACCATTGATTCCATCTCACTTCCTGACAATACAGTGGCTCAAAAAACCATCTGAATGTTTACCTATTTTGTACTAAATGCAATATCCTGTGAGAACCACTAACCCTAACCCTATTATGTAAGTGTACCAAATATAGTACTAACCCTTGGGTATCTACGGATGCAAGAATCAAGGGATTTGGATAAGAT
>JBBPKS010000170.1:0-18666 GCA_038089355.1 Pulveroboletus ridleyi | reverse complement strand
TCCAGTTTGAATATCGACTTGGACAGTCTCCCAAGCTCACTCTGACCCCCTTGAGTCTCTAAGACTCTCCTCTGAACCATCCTCGGTCTCGTTGCTTGCAACAAGGCCAATCCGACTTCTTCTCCCCGTTCCGAAATTACAGGACACCCCCGGAGTTGTGACAAGGGCGCACCACATACGGTGAAGCCAAGTCCTGCTCGAACTCCGGAGTCCCGGAGTTACCTCCCGGAGATCCCGGTTCTAACAGATATCGCCCACTCTCACTGTGACAATAAACTGCGTCACCAATCATGACAGATGGTTATGATACAAGGTATGCACGCTTTATCCCAGAGGTCCTTGAATGCAGCCCTGATCCCCTCCACCGAGTTTCTTCTGAGGTTCTGATGAAACCCCTTGTACGATAGAAACAGGGAAAGGGCACGGTCTGAATACTCATTTGGCACACAGTTGAATGCCTCAGCGAACGCTGGGCTTGTATAGGGATCATCCTTGCTGGCAACATGGTCCGCAGCTGACCATGTTAACTCTACAGAGGGCTTCTTGTTGCAAGTGAACTCAGTGAGCCATTTGCGACCACAGTTGATATGGCCTGCATATGATCGTCTCGTATTTGCTGCTTTAAGGTGAGCCTGCTTTCCGTCCTCCTTCAATTGTTCAACTAATCTCAGCGATTTCAAAGGCGACGCTGGCAATGGCACTTGGTGGCCCCTTGGTTGCGCCTTGGAAGGATATGGTGTCTTTACTGACTCTCGAGCCTGGCCCATAGCTGAAGATGGATGTGCATGGAAACGAGTTATTGTGGCTTTGTTTTCTTTTTTCTTTTGCAATTCACCATTGTCGAATTCAGAGAGATATCCATGCCGTTGAACGCTTGTACATACTCGTCATACAGATAGATACAGGTACAGTGAGATATGAAACTAATCGGAGATGTCAATCACGTCTCGGTGTGATCTGTGTGTTGGACCTGAGCTTGAACCTTCCATGAGGTCAATCACGTCTTGCTGTTGACCTGCTACCACACTCATGCCAGTACTACTGGCGTGCAAACAAGCACGTGTGTCTGCCCGCTGATGAGCCTCTGTATTTGCACAAATAGAAGATAATCTCTGCAAACAGAAATTAAAAAGTCATGAGCATACAGATGTGGCGAGAACATTACCTCTGTGCTGAGACCAGCGATACCAGTCACTGCCGCTGGAAGCACATACTCAACTATGCGAGCAGGAAGTGTAATAAAGAGACATTTGTCACCACTAGATGATCCGCTTGGCATGGATGTGGGCGACAACATGCTGCGGGCAACATTGGCTAGTTGCCTTGTGTGAAGACATGCCTTGATAACGACGAGTTTTGACCCTGTGGTGTCAATGACACGGCGGTGCACAAGCTTGATTATCGGGTTGAGTGTTGTCGTGTCACAAGGGTGTTTTGGTAGCTGCAATAAGAATAAGTTGTCAGGCTTCAACGTGAATTGATTTTAGTCGCATGTTACCTACCCCACATAGCATGCGTAGCTTTGTGCCCTCCCACACCGTCACGCGCATCTTTCTGACGACCGTGTCAGCAGTCCACCCAAACTTAGATGCACAGAATGTTGCGAGTTTGCTGAGACAAGGTTGGTGAGAAGCAGCCGTCTTGCGAGATGTGCTGGTCACGCTAGAGGTAGAGAAAGTTGTCAGTGGGTGAGTATACCAGTTCAGCATGTCAAGGCTTGGAAACGAGTCAGTAATCAAATCCGCGACAGTGGGATTCTTGCATCCTATGAGGCCCTCAGGATCCATCGCCAGGGCTCGTCGGAGGTCATTTTGCCAACTGCAGAGGAAGTTGGTGAAGGCAACAGTGCCTTTCGTTGCAAAAGCGTTGAGTAGAGTTTCTCCGAGCTTGTATCGGGAGACGCCATGCGCGACTTTGATGCTGCAGTGTGAGACTCCATCCTGGATGGGTGTTAGTGAATTAAATTCAATGATATTCAGGTACTGGTAACTTACATCGTAGTCACCCCCGCATAAGAGGGCAATCAAGACGAGCCCTTCCCACCTCAAGCCTGCTGCATGAGCAACACTATAGTCCATGTAGATGTCTACATGGTCAAAGTGACCAGGTGGCTCTTGACTATTGAACAATCAGTTTTAGTTGAGAGGAAAGAACGAGGTAAAAGGATCTGCTTACCAGCGAATGACGCATGTAGCACCGAAGATGAGTGCATCACTGTCGGTTGTCAGCACTGCATCAATAACCAGGTTTTGGCTGAGCGCCACCAACTCGGCTTCAGCTTCACTGGGGGCCTTCACAAGAAAGTCAGCATTGTTTTTACAGTATGATTTTATTCAATACATACCTCATACCATGCAAATCCAAAGATAGATAGCATCTCTTGGAATGCTACAGCAAGCCAATGGCCTGCTTTTCGAACTTGCCTGCACCGCTTCACGGGTGGTCGTCCAGGGCCATTGAATACAAATATGATGTGTGCAGGGACGTTGAGAAGTGCTGCGAGCCAATAAAACAGTGTTTGAAGCTCGGGACTTGATCCTGCACCCGCATGGCTGTACTGAAAGACAGGACAAACCAAGTGCATCCATATGCTAATTGTGATGTTAGAACAGAAATGTACCACGAGAATAAATGTCATCGTACCTTGCATCAACTCCAATAGTTAATAATTTCAGACTGTTGGCAGGACTGTCCGTCGAATGAAAGCCTTCATTTACTGCAAATTCAGTGAGGGAGCGCTCCTCCCCAGCACACGACAAAGTCTGTTTCTGTCACGTCAATCTGGGATAAAGATCATGCCGGTAATTCTAACTCACCGTCCAGAGCCGACTTACGCCCATGTAGTCAGAAGCGAAGTGCTGCAAATAATTAGGGGTCCTAGTGGGTAGCATTGGGTCAGCGACTTGCTTCAATTTGAAATAGAGGTACATACAATGAGCGCACATACCAATTGGATAACATTCGCTTTTAAGTAGTCAGAGACCCGTTTTTCGAAAGAGTTAGTCTTACCTTGCAGTAGTCAGAGCTGCGTCACTCTTTTGATCACTGATTGAAATTCGCTTTTGAGTAGTCGGAAACCCGCTTCTCAAAGAAGTTAGTCTTGCCTTGCAGCAAATCCATATCCATGAAATCGAATGGGTTCGTCGCATTGTACACCTTCTCAGCGACAACTTCAATGTATTGACACATGAGCTTGGCATTCATTCCGATCAGGCGATGGGAAATGCATCTAAGGGCCAAAGTCAGTAACAGACTCATTGTGTTTAGTAGACACATTACCTGTCAAAAACTCCGGTTTAATCTTGACAGCCTCTGTAATGATGCGGCGGACAACTTCTGGATGAGGGCGCTGTCGGAGGTGGCTGAAAAGTAGGCATGCGAAATCCGTGTGCATTCCCTTGTCACGGCTGATGAGCTCATTGGAGAACATGAGACCAGGCATTAAGCCACATTTTTTTAACCAGAAAATGGAAGCGAAAGAGCCCGAGAAGAAGCCCTCTATGGCAGCAAAAGCGATCAACCGTTCAGCAAACATGGAGCGTTGGTCGGAAATCCACTTAAGGGCCCGTTCAGCCTTGCGCTTGATGCAAGGGATGGTATCTATGGCATTGAAGAGATATTTGCGTTGAGCAGGGTCTTTGATATAGGTATCAATCAAAAGGGAATACTTCTTGGAATGGAAGTTCTCCATCATGATTTGAAAGCCGTAAAAGCAGCGAGCCTCTGCAACTTGAACCTTGTTTGAGAACTGACAAGGTTCTCATTGACAATGCCATCTGACGCCATGAAAAATGCCAGTACATGAGAGGTAAAGTCCAGTCGTGAGTGTCCTTTGAGAGGTCCATCTCCTCAGCGGTCCACAGCCAGATTTTCAAATAAAAAACAACTTGCGCTCATTATCATTCAGATGTGTTTTCCAGTCGTGAGAGGTCCATCTCCTTGGCGGTCCATAGCCAGATTTTCAGATAAAAATAAAGCTGCGCTCATTATCGTTCAGACACGTCTTCCAGTCGTGGGTGTCCTTCAAGAGGTCCATCTCCTTGGCGGTCCAGAAAGATGCCTTCGCATTCTTGTACATTTGCCATATCTGACGACACATCAACACAACCCCCAAGGGGATGAATAGATTAACTGACCCCATGATACTGTATAGGGAAGAGGACAAATTGACGCTTGGATTCTTTCAAGAGAGGTTCTTCGCCTGCACAATGATTCGAGTAAAAAAATATGAGCATGAGAAAAGAACCTGACATTCTGGAAGATTCACCTTGCTAACAAACTTTGTGTGCAGAGCATTAAACGCATCCTCTAAATCAGAGTTGACTGGGGTAGGGTTGACCGGGGTATCCAGAGAGATACTGCACAAGGTGAACCCTAAAAAGAAGTCAAAAAAAGCTGGAGTCGTAATTTAAAACTGACACTGGATTTATTATGGTGCTGGAAGGGTACAGGGCTAGCGCGATCAGCCTAGCAGGACGTATGCTTACCTAACATGCTGAATTAGGCAAGTGTCCTGGATGTGGGCACTGATAAGGCATAAGAAGGAGTGAGAGGGAAGGAAAAAAAAAAACCAGTAGTCATTGAGCAGTCAACGCTGGGATGCTAATGCTCTATTAAAATTAAGGTTGGAGGTATAGTTGCAGCGAGGGACCAGGTGGAAAGGCACGTAAAGTGAGATAAGTGAGATAAGTTGCCGTTTTGGCAGAGTAAAGTGAGATAAGTCAGGTGTCCCGAAATTTTGACAGCAAAGAGCCCCCAAAGAGCCTGCCAAAGACGCATCAAAATTGTAAAAATTGTAAAAATTCCCGCGCTCAGAGACCTAGCCCAGTCCCTACTCTGCGGATAGCGTGGCGTGCCACTGTCTGCTACACCTTAGCTCCCATCCCTTTCAACTTATCTCAAGAATATGGACGCTTGAAGAACCCTGGGCCAGGATGTGTGACCCAACAACTGGCACACACCCTTTCCTCCGTGACCCGCTCCCCCGGGCCCTATGCCTTTCACTTCTGGTGAGTTCATGTGCATGAACTGACTGATTCCTTGTCTCCCCTGTGCCAGGACATGTGGTCCCCTTGGCATACACCTTTTCCCTCCACGACCTGCTCCCCCACGTGTGTTACTTCGCGTTTTACTTCCGAGTAAGTCCATGCTCATTCACTTTACATGAACCGCTGCCTACTAAGCGACTACAGTATTCCCCATCTGGCCTCGTCCTCCTCTTCATCTCGGACTATTATTCTCGCTCGCTCGCTCTCGTTTCCTCTGCTCGGGTGAGTCGTTCCGGAGCATCCCATTTTTCGGTCTCCCCCGCCCCATTTTCCCCTGTTGGTCCCACTCGTCGTGCCCGGCTCGTCTTTCCGTCCATTCGTCGATTCCCCCCCCAGCCCGGTCCTGGACCCGATGCGAGAGACGCGACTCGCGTCACGTTGCGCCTCGGCAACGCCTCCCTTTCCTTTTTCGGTGAGGAACCCCACCCTTACCTCAGCAGGTCGCGAGGTCGTCGCAACCCCGGCATCAGCCGAGGCGCGTGATCCTTTGACATTTGGACATGGCTGTGCACTGCACAGCTTGTCAAAATTCTCGAATAACCTGACTTAAGCCCACCTGTACAGATATGATAGTCAATCAATTCAGAAGACTTATCCTTGTCACTTCTGGAAAGATTCTTCTTCGTGTTGTGTCTTGCTCTTCCCCAGAGCAGCCATGACACTCAGGCACTCTATGACAACAGAATGCACAATTAGCGATGGTTGGCCAATGACACCCAGTGAAAATTGGTTCTCGGCTGATGTGTGCGGTTGTGGCAAGATCTGAATCCATCGGATTTCGGATGATGGTATCTCGAATGTTCCATGTATGTAGTGTAGCATGTTGCAGTACACGATGCAATCGTACACCATTTGACCCAACCTTGTTGGCATTGCTTGCCCTTTTGACATACCCAACGCACGTCGATTACATCAATTACACCCGCAGTCTTTGCAATCCAGCCTCCGAGTCCCTGCTCAACACACCTGAATGAGTCCGTATGATCTTGACCAGTGCCAGAGAACCTCTGTCATATATCTTCATACTAACCTCCTGAACCTCTAGCATAGACCCAGCGTCTTCGTCTCATACAACAAAAAACTGGCTCTGTATATGCCAGAAATACTGCAAGGGACAACCCCGTATCCTATCCGAACCCTCCTTCTATCGGCACCTAAGGGAAGTCGAGCAGGACTCAGACAAGTATCACAGGATTGTTACCTTCAAGAGACTGTCTGTTGATGCTGCCCGCGCATTACTTGCTAAGAAGTTCGAGTTCGAGGCAAGGGAAAATCCACCCGAGCAAGCTGGCCCAAGTAACGTCTCTTCATATGCACGTCGCATGGAAGTACAGCGTATGCTGGCCAAGAGAGCCCAAGAAATGCCAGACCCTCGAGCTGGAAAGAGGAAATGCGCTCTGAAAAAAGATAGTGGTGTCGCAGCTGTAAGTAATATCTTCCCTGGTGTTTCTAATGTTTTTTGATGGCCATGTTTTCACCCCAATCACCATCACCACCTCAGCTGGATGAGCCTGAGCGAAACCCTCCATCTCCTGAGCAAAATCCTCTGCCTCCCAAGCAAAACCCTCCGTCTCCCAAGCGTTTTCCATCTCCTAAGTGAAACCCTCCATCTCCCGAGCGCTCTCCAGGTTCTCCGATTTCACAAGACAGCCATGAGCAGGATCTGTCACCTCCCCGGCGTTCTCTGTCACCAGAACCTGAACAGGGTCCACAAAGGAGACAGATCCAACAGAGTTACGCTAGACGTATTGTATACAACAGACGACAACCACCTAGTATCAATCTCGACGTCCTTTCCCAAATGACGGTACTTCCCAAGCTCTTGCAATATATGGACTTCATCTATCTCCTCCAGAATGCTTCCCTCGCTAATCCGATTGCAAAGCTATCAAATGCAACACTTGAGAGAATTAGAAATCCTCCCCAAGCAGTTATTGAGCTCGAAAGTCCCGCGATTCGACACAGTATTCAGACTTATCTGGCTCTGGAACACGCTTCACAGAGAGCTTATGCACATGTCATCAAATCAACAAAATCAAACTTTCCGGATGCTCAGCGAGTACAAGATTGTCTCAGTTTCGACGCCGTTGAGAACCTCATTGCAGCATACACTGGGATTGAACCTATCGAGCACGACATGTGCATGGACTCATGCACAGCCTTTACGGGACCATTTTCCGATCTCGAAGAGTGCCCGGTTTGCAATAAGTCTCGCTGGGATCAGGCTAAACTAGAGGCAACGAATGGCCGAATCAAAACCCCAGCCAAGAGGTTCATCACTCTTCCCCTTGGACCCCAACTTCAGGCATTCTATCGAAATCCTGACAGGGCGAACGAAATGCAATACCTTTATGAGCGGACTGACCAAATTCTCAATGAGTATGAAGACAACAAGAAGATTTCTGTTATCGACGATATCGCTGCTGGTTGGGACTACTTGGGGGCCGCTCTCACAGGAGATATCAAACAGGACGATGTTGTCATTATGACCTCACTTGACGGTGCCCAACTGAACAAGGACAAGGATTCCGATTGCTGGCTATATATCTGGATCATCCTCAACCTCTCACCAGACAAACGCTACCAAAAATCTCGTGTCATCCCTGCTGGATTCATTCCAGGTCCACATAAACCCAAGATACTTGACTCCTTCCTGGTCGTCGGAATGCACCATCTCGCAGCATTACAGAATGAAGGACTTAAGATCTGGGATTCATCTAGAGACCTCATAGTCAGATCCGACGTTTACTTTCTTTTCACAACCGCAGATGGACCTGGCCTTGTTTATTGGGATGGTCTTGTTGGCCACTGTGGTAAGAATGGGTGCCGACTATACTGTGGTGTCAAGGGACGACACAAGGACTCTCGATCCCATTACTACCCAGCTCTACTACATCCAATTAATGCTTATGGAGACAGTAACCAACCTGATCTATCTTCATTCACCATTCCCCCAGCCGGTAGCCAAGAGTATGCAACTAATCTTATCCATTTGATGTCCTCACCCAATCACTGCCAATTTGAGCTTCGTCGGACTGATACTGGAATCACAAAGCCGCCACTTATCCTTGGACTGAAACCCACCCAGTCTCTTGGCGTCCCCCTTTATATGACAACGGATGTCATGCACCTCGTGGCAAATATAAGCGACCTTTTATTAGCTCTCTGGCAGGGTACGATCACATGCATGAATATGGATAATATTGCAACATGGGATTGGGCTGTGCTTCGTAACGACGCTGTTTGGGAGGCTCATGGACATGCAGTTGAAGCAGCCGGTTTCTATCTACCTGGCTCGTTTGACCAGAAGCCACGAAACATTGCACAGAAGATCAATACTGGCTACAAGACTTGGGAGTATCTTCTCCATACGTTTTATCTTGCGCCAGCACTCCTTTACAGTATTCTTCCCGAACAGTACTGGATGAACTTCTGCAAACTTGTACGTGGCTTTCAAATCATATGTCAACACTTGATCACACATGAAGAAATTCTCGAGGCGTGTGCACTATTGGCTTCCTGGGAGCGCGAGTTTGAACAACTGTACTATCAGCGATGCAATGATAGACTCCATTTTATTCGACCCTGCGTCCATCAAATCCTTCACCTTGCTGCAGAGACGTACCAGAAGGGACCGAGCATCTGCACAGCACAGTGGACAATTGAGCACACCATTGGTAACCTCAAGCATGAAATACGACAGCCATCAAACTACCTCGTGAATTTTTCAAAGGAGGGTCTGCGACGAGCGCGCGTTAATGCCCTCATAGCTGCAATACCTGATCTTGATGACTCCGAACCCCACCTTCCCTTTGGTGCGCTCGATCTTGGTGGTGGTTATGCCTTTCTCCAGAAATGGGATAAGAACCCTGTTTACCCATGCAACGACACTTCTGCAGCAATAATGGATTTTTTAGGTCAAGTCATCTGGCCCCTCCCAAAAATTAAACGTTGGGTGCGACTGCGGTTACCAAATGGACAAACTGCACGTAGCTTGTGGCGAGAGAAGCTAAGGGCATCTGACAAGTTACGAGTTGCAAGGATGGTCAAGGTATGATTTCTGCTGTAATGTATGCTCGAAGTCTCACATCCATCAGTTCAAGCTACTTGACCATATATTAATCGGAGAGGTACAATATTTTACTAGACTTACTGTTGAAGAAGACGGTGAACTATGCTTTGCTGACGTCGCCCTCATTCGCTCATTCTCGCCACCCAATGAAGCCACTATGCAACGATCTCACAAGACGCTTGTCACTTGTCAATATACTGAAGCTGTATTGGTTGTTAATATTCGAGACATTCTCAGCGTTGTAGCCATGATCCCACACACATATGAAGGGGAGGAATGGTTTTTCTGTGTTGAGCGGCCAGGGAGCGGCCAGGATTCAGTCACTTGGTTGGATTGATTGATGTCGATGAGGATGAACAGTGGCAGGATGAAGGACCCAATGTCGAGTAGCAGACCTATTCTCATTCTAGTTTTATTCACTGGTATTAATTCGAGCAGGGTTTGCATTCATGATAAACTAGACATGATTTCTATCATACACAAACAGCCTTGAGTAAGGAACTGGCCTACTCTACTTGCGATATCGACTGGTGGTCGCAACTGGCTTTTCATACTTGCTGACTTGTTTCTTAGCCACGTTTTCCTTCCAACAGGGTATTCAAGACGATATATGCATGTAGATACAAGTGCTTACCTTGTTTGAAGTAGTTTGCAATGCGGCTGCACCTGCGGTGATAAGATCATAGTCAAAGGAATCTTCAGGCTCAGTGAGGCTATCGTCAGGTTGTTCTGCTTGTGAGATTAATTTAATACATTAAGGCTATGAATAACAAAAGACAGTACTTACCGACTGAGCGAGTACGTTTTTTCCCTTTGCTAATTGGACTAGTCGGAACAAGTGGAGATCACATCAAATTCCCTTCTTTCAAGTTGGGGGATGGGAGCAGAGGTAGGACTTGATCCTCTTTCTTCTTAGTTGCCTTTGGCATCTTGTTTGGTGTGTCAGAGCAAACACGCGAGGAGATGATCTCGATAGTCTGTAGAGATTAATATAGTATGAATTCAAATAGAGACAAACTTACGAACGGTCCAGGGAAATCTGGGTTGAATGTAAATGAGTATGTATCCTCTGGATGTTTCAAGGGTACTGCAACCCAGATAAAATTCGATGTCATGATAGGGACAGAGTATAGTAAGATCGAGAGTTGTAGGGATATGTGGTGCAGCTGTAATTATATCACATGTCTGGCATCATAACATATCTTGCTTCTCGCCTCCTGTGATCCACATTTCCCATCTTGTTTTCCTACTCTTTGTCTGATACCACCACCATGCGACACCATGTTTCTTCACCAACATCCTCTTCATCAGATATGTCTCCACCACCTGCAACCCAGCCTCACATATGAGCAAATGATACCGATCCCCCCGGCAGGATCAAACTTCCCAGGGCCTGGGCCTGGGAACCTGTCACCACCATTTATGGAACAAACCGGCGGAATGGTAAGTAAATTGTTTGATAGACCTGTGTACGTATACCTAGGTATGTAGCCAGGTTATAGTCAAGTCGCAGGATACAGTCAACCCTTCTTGATGGACTATACACACGAACTTCATGGTGCATGTGAACGAATCAAGCAGCTCAAGCTTGAAGTTGTTCGAATTAGTTCTGAGTGTTATGAACTGCGTGCACCTAACTTTTCACCTCACACTCTTTTCATCACTTTCCTTCATCCTTCCGCTCCTTTAGTCACGTGACCCCCCACGAGGCCGATCACATGACCAGTCACGTGCCATGACATCATCCGTCACCTGATGAGTCCAGCCTATGACATCATAGCCTCTAGGGTTACACGTTGACAAAACCCCTAGACTACCCTAACCCTTATCTCCATCGGATCTCCACGGCAATCCTGCCACCTCCTAGATCTCCCGATCCGATCTAATATCTTCCCATGTATCATATCTTATTTAGATCTCCGCGGATCTCAGATCAGATCTCAGGGTTCGCCTCACGGCAGCCTTGCACTCTTCATCTCCGTCCGCACTTCCATTCTCTACCCACGGTCATTACCGTCTTACCATATGTAGCATAGCCTTATCTATTACTTCCATGTATAGTAGTGTACTGCTTGGTCTGTGCGCAGACCTTGCCAATATATAAGGCGGCGGTCCTGGCTGGCTAAACCCCAGCTTTGACCACTTGTCTAGTTCACCTCTCGTAGGCCCCTGGTCCTTGGGTTAAAACCTTGGATGCTAAGGGTTCTCCTCCGATTGGCTACGCTGGCACTTGTAGCTCCCCTGCCAGGGTTACAGCATTCCATTCTCTGCCGGCTAGCCTCGTTATCGGCTGAAGGTTTGGTTCTTTCTTCCGGCCGAAGGGTTGTTTCCGTCCCTTCCGATGACTGCTCGACGCAGTCATAACAGGAGATACAGCAAAGGCGCAAGGAGGAGAAGGCCGAGGAAGAACGTTGTGCCCAGGAAGAGGTGGAACGGATCGCGTGCGAAGAACGCGATCATGAAGAGCGGGCCAGGCAGGCCGAACGTGAGCGCGATGAATGGAGGAAGGCGGCGGAGGAATGCGCCAAAGCTATCCGGGAGGAACGTCTCCGGAGGGCGCGTCAGGAACAGGAGGAGACCCGGAGCAAGGAGAAGGGGAAGGGGAAGGCGACGGGATGCAATCAGGTGCGTGGCCCGTTCATTGGGTCTCGGACATGACTAACGGAGGTCCGCAGGAGGACGCGATTGAGTTCCCCAGCGAAGACGAGGGGAACAAAGACGGGCCGTTGGCATCAGCTCGGGCCCCAAAACGAGGGCGCGAACCCACCAACCCCAGGTGGGCCCCGTGCGCACAATGCATGCAATGGGGTGAGGAGTGCCGTCCCCCTCAACAGGGGTCGAAGGGGAGGTCGTGCCATGCATGCGTGCGCGGCCACCTCGTTTGCAAGAGGAAGGAGGCCCCGGAAGACCACAAGGAGGCGGATGAAGAGGATGAGGAAGACCGCCTGGCGCCTCGCAAGAAGGCCTGGGTGGAGGTGGTGATCCCGCCCCCTCCCTACCCTACTACAGGTGCCCTCGTGGCCCTTCTCACAAAGGCCACGGGGTTGCTTGGCCTCATTGCCAGGGGTTTCGCGCCCCTGTGAGAGGACGTGGCTGGGGTGTGGGAGGAGCTGAGGAGGCTCTGGGAGGAGGTCGCGGGGGTGCGGACAAGGGGACGTGGATACGAGGAGGTGGGGACACAGACGAGGGCAGACCCGGAGGTGGGGAGGGCAGAGGCGGAGGTGCAGACAGAGGAGGCAGAAGCGGAGGCAGAGGTGGAGATGGAGATGGAGGCGGCCCCAGAGGAACCGGAGGCCATGTAAATAGAATAAATTTGTTTTTCTCTTGTAAATGAATGAAGTCCGAATCGAAATAAGGAGTGAGTAAGAAGGGAAGGAAGCAGGGGAAGGAAATGAGGATGAAGTAGGTACTCAAGGAGGAAGTGGTCCGGACTTGTCCGGATACTTCCGGTGGAAATCCGAGACTAAGTCCGAAGCGTGACCTAACTCCATAGCTAATAGCCAAGAGGTCTCATCGTCAGTCCCCTCATATCCAAGCCAACGCACCAAGTACAGGAGTTGGCAGTGATGCCTTCTCCGATCGATCTTGGAGTCTAGGATCTCCGCGATCTCGTACTCAGGTTCTCCGTCAACCTCGATCGGAGGTGGCGGAGGTTGGACACGGTTCAGGATGGAGTTCGGAGTGGAGGATTCTAACTGCGAGACATGAAAGACTGGGTGTACAGATTTCATAGAGTCAGGTAATCATAAGGTAAAGGAGTGTGAACCTGGCTTAGCAATGATAATGAAAGGTCCTAAATATCTTTCGGAGAGTTTCTTTGAAGGTCTTGTGGACTGGAGGTATTTCGCTTTCAGGTATACCTGATCTCTGATAGTGAAGTTCGGAGCCAGAGATCTTCTCGCATCTGCTGGTCCTTGGTAGTGTTTCTGCACCTCCAGCATCTCCGATCGAAGGAATTTGTGGAGTTGGTCCAGGTCCGTGACATAGGACTGGGCCGCGGAGGAGGTGAGAGTGGCATCGGAGTTGACAGAGAGGTTTGGGTGGTAGCCCTTGTTGGCGAAGAAAGGGGATACGCCGGTGGTGGCACTGGGCGCATTGTTGTAAGAGAATTCCACAAGCGGAAGGAGTTCTGACCAGTTGTCTTGCTGGTAGTTGCAATAGATCTGGAGGTATTGCTCAAGGGTCTGATTAGCGTGCTCTGTCTGACCATCTCCTTCGGGGTGGTATCCCGAAGTGAAGTGTAGGCGCATGTCGAGAGCTTTACCCAGTGACCAGAAGAAATGCGATATGAACTCAGAGCCCCGGTCGGAGGTGACATGGGAGGGAACTCTGTGTTTCGAGAAGACGTGGAGGAGGAACAGCTTGGCTAGCTCAGCGGAGGTGATGGTGTCATGAGTCGGAACGAAGATGACTTGCTTCGATAACTGATCTACGACAACGAGAATGGCAGTGAAGCTGGAGGAAGGCGGGAGCTGCTCGATGAAGTCCATGGATATGGAGTTCCATGGCTTCTCCGGGACCGGGAGCTGCTTCAGGAGACTGTATGGGCGATGTCGGGGGACCTTGGCTCGGGAGCATGTTGTACAGGAGGACACATAGTCCTTGACGAATGTCTGAATGCCTGGCCAGGTGTATTTGTGATGGATCAGCTCTAGCATATGGTTCTGTCCGAAGTGGCCTGCAGTAGGGTGATCATGGAAAGTCTGGAGAAGTCGGAGTTGGAGGTCGGCAGCGTCGGGGATGTAGATGCGTTTGTCCCTTAGGAGGAAGCCTTTGGGGCTTATGGACCATCTCGGGTCATCTAACGACTCAGAGGAGAGGAGGGGTGACACGACTGGGTCAGCAGGGAGAGAGGAAAGGATATTGGAGCGGACTTGTTTGGTGTCGAGTAGGACGGAGGCCCGGAGTAACAGAGTCTCTAGGAGCGTGGCTCGCAAGGACGTCGCGAGTTGCTCCGAGGTGAAGATGGGCCAGAAATTGTTGGGGTTGACACGAGCGAAGTCCCTATCCCCCTCTTTGGGGTAGACGTCCCAGCGTCGAGTCAGTGCATCGGGTTTAGCTCCAAGCTTACCAGGACGATATCGGACTGCCATATTGAACTGGCAGAGGAACTCCGACCATCGGGCCTGGCGGCGCGTCAGGAGCTTCGTAGTGGAGAAGTATTCCAAGTTCTTGTGGTCCGTGACTACATCGATGGGGTGGGTGGAACCCTCTAGGAAATGTCGCCATGAGGAAAAGGCCTCGAAGATCACCAGTAACTCCTTGTCATGGGTGTCATAATTCAATTCCGCTCCGGTGAGGGTACGGGAGTAGAATGTGATGGGATGGAGGTTGTTGTCGGAGTTTATGGAGAGGATACCGGCGATGGCATAGTCGGAGGCATTGGTCTCAACCGTAATTGGAGTGTCAGGGTTCCAGTGTGCGAGCACCGGAGCTGTGGTAAACACATCCTTAAGGCGTTGGAAGGACCTGCGACAATCTTCGGAGAAGTTCCAAGGGGCACCCTTATGGGTGAGTCGGGTCAGCAGAACCATGATATCGGAGTAGCCGTGGATGAAGCGACGGTAGAAGTTGGCGAATCCTAGGAAGGACTGGATGTCCTTGACTTTCCAGGGTTCCGGCCAATCTAAAATCGTCTGTATCTTATCCTTGGCCATGGAGAGGCCGGAGGGCGAGAGAATGTATCCAAGGTACTCAACGGTGTCACTGTGCCATTCGCATTTCTCGGGTTTACAATAAAGTCCATTGGTGTGGAGGTGTCAGAGGACTTCTTGGACATGCTTCTGATGCGAGGCAGGGTCAGCGGAGTAGATGAGGATGTCGTCGAGATACACCACCACGCTGACATCCAGCATATCGGCGAAGATGCTGTTGACGAATCGCTGGAAGGCGGCGGGGGCGTTAGTGAGTCTGAATGGCATTACCAACCACTCGAAGGAACTGTAGCGCGTCCGGAACGATGTCTTCCACTCATCTCCGTCAGCAACGCAGACCAGATGGTACGCGTGCCGGAGATCGAGCTTCATATAAATCTTAGCTCTGCTCGGAGCCTCAAGGAGGTCCAAGGTGTGTGGGAGAGGGTATTGGTCCTTCTTCGTGATCTTGTTCAGGCCTCGGAAGTCGATGCATAATCAGAGTGAACCATCTTTCTTTCGGACGAAGAGAATAGGTGCAGTGTAAGGGGAGGAGGATTGGCGGATGAAGCCGATCCGGAGGTGTTCGTTGAGGAAGTCCCAAAGGGCTCCTTGTTCGGAGGACGAAATGGAGTAGAGGCGACCGATGGGAGGTTCGGCGCCTTCCTCAAGTTCGATCTTTAGGTCAAACGGCCTGTGCAGAGGCAAGGTGTCAGCCTTGCCCTTACTGAAGACGTCCACGAATTCGTGATACTCCAGAGGAACCTTTGACAGGTCTGGAGGTTCTTCGGGCGGAGCGTCGGCGCATGTAGCGCTGCGACCGCAGATGGAACGGAGAGAGAGAGCGAAGGGTGTCGATCCTTCAAGCTTGCAGGCCCGGTGAAAGGCAGCAGTGTTGACGAAGGAGACCGGAGGAGACCGAAGTCCGGGTGCTGTGGGAGAATCCGGGGGTTCCGGCGAAGGTTCGCATGGAGGGGTCGGAGGAGCGTTGGAGCTTGACTCCGGAGGGACGGAGGACGATGTCGGGGTTGGCAAACCTGTGGGGTCAGTTCGGAATGAGATGCTGTTCATAGCCCAATTAATCAACGGATTGCAACGGGCGAGCCAGCAATGTCCAAGAACTATATGACACGAGGGATCCAACGAGGTAACATAAAATGTTTCGGAGGTGGAAGCTCCCGAAGCGAAAGACAAACGGAGGTCTATAGCGGAGGAAATGGAAGAAGCAGAGGAACCATCAAAAAGGTGGAGGGAAAGCATAGGGACGGAGTACGTAGGTAACTTATTTTTATTTACAAAGGTAGAGTCTATGAAGCAATGAGTAGAACCGGAATCTACTAGTAGTGGTACATCGGAGATAGAGAAGTCGGAAAGGGAAACTATCGGACAGAGGGAGTTCGGATCTGAAAGAGAGGACGCATTGAGACGGAGTGTCGGAGGAGCATAGCTGTTGGGCTCAACACGACTCCCAACCTGTGCTGTAGGGGAGTCACACTTTATTTTTTCGCCTCTGAGGAAGCGGAGCCGGAGGCCGGAGCAGGAGTTGTTGCAGCTGCTCGGGCCTTCGCAGCCCTAGAGGTGCTCTTCAGACATTCCTTGGCGGAGTGTCCAGCGAGGCCACAGAAGAGGCACAAGCCGAGCTTCAGACGGTGCTGCCGCTCCTCAGGGAGGAGCTTGCCGTCCTTGCCCAACTTGGCGGAGATCGAGTCAGCCGGGGCGGACTCGGTCCCGCTCTTCTTGTTGGCAGAGGAAGAAGAGAAACCTTTGGATGACTTGTCCTTAGGCTTTCCGGAGGTGGATGTAGAGGTGGCACCAGACAAACCGTCCTTGCTGGAGTTGGATGATTTGGAGGTGGATGCGGAGTTGCTGGAGTTTGACCCGGAGGCTTTGGTTATGCGGGCGATTTCGTCCTTGCGTTCCCAATACTGGTGGTTGATCTGCTGGGCAAGAGCACGGAGTTCGTGAATGTCATTGGGTTTGCCTTGACGAGCGAGCTCGTCCTTGATGCAGTCCGGGAGACCGGAGTAGAAGCTTCATCGGAGAGCTCCTTGGCCCCAGTCTCAGACTTGGCTGGCGAGTCGGTTCCATTCGACGATATACTTGGAGATGCGCTGGGTATCGCGCATCTGGAGGTGCTCAAGCTGGGCTTCAGCATCTGCAACAGGGTCGTGAGGTCCGAAATTAGACTGCAACTTGTATAGAAATGTATGCCAGCTTTCCATCCACGTGGGTCGGAGGCCCGGTGCTTCAAGTCCGAGGAGGTCCGGCTTGAAGTATTTGAGCGCGGTCCCCTTGAGGTAGGACTGAGCAAAGGTTACCTTGGTCCGATCCTTGCGGTAGGTCTGGGGATTGGCCTGGAAGTGGAGTTCGCACTGGACAACAAACAGGCGGAGTTTCTTCGGGTCCGTCCCATCGAATGGGTCGGGTTCCCGGACCTTGGGCTTAGAGCCTTCGGTCTTCCGTCGTCGGAGTGCTTGGCGGGTCATCCCCTTGATGGCATCGGCGAGTTGGGTGAAGGGTTCATAGGCGAGTGGGACTTGGTTGCGTTCTTCGTCCTCGGGGTTATCTTTGTCGGGGAAGTGCCCGGCGGGGGAACCCTGATCGGAGTCCGCATCGGAGGAGCTAGAGGAGTCATCTCCGCCTGGGTCGTCCCCGTTGCCCCTTCTGCGCAAAGGCATTGGGGTGCCGGGTCGGACTTGGACGGACTCTTTGTCGTCCCATTCCTGGGAACCCATCGGAGGAAGTTCGGGGCTGAGGGTAAGCGGAAGGGGTGTTAGCGGGGACAGAGGTTGTCTGCTACGCGCCTTGGAGATGGAGGGTGCAGTGACCATGGTGCGTGCGGAGAAGCTTCAAAAGTCTCCAGGGACCCCGCGAGAACTGCCAAAGGCAGTCTGCAGGATCTGCTCACGCTGGGAGGTTCGTCTTGTGCATGCAGACATAAGGTTTGTCAGAAAGGTGAGCCTTGACAAGAGGGAGTACGAATATACTGTCAAGTCCGGTTCCTCCGGACTCAAGTCCAAACGGAGTTCCGAAGGTTAGTATACTAAGTTCATAGGGAGGACAAACGGAGTTTGGAGCGACAAGGGAGTTCCTAGGAGGACGTTGGCGCAGGACTTATGTGTCATGCCCTTGCCTAGGCTCTGTCCTCGTATTTTGTAGGAGAGAGAGAGAGAGAGAGAAAAGGGTCGGGTGAGAGACAGGAGGTGACTGGTTTGATATTCATACTAAGGTACAGAAGCGGAGTACAGGAAGCTTATATACTCAAGTCCAGTCCGGAGTTCGGACGGAGGAATGAAGGATCGTATGGTAAGGTACGTCGGGTAAGAGAGAAGCATATAGAGACAGGAGGCATATGTAGTGAAAGCATATGGTGTGGCAAAGGGTCTAAGGGGTGATACTAAGGGTCGTAACTAAAGAATGGAGGGACAAAGGTATAAAGGGAATACTAAATAAGGAAAGTGAGGAAATCCGATACTCGGAGAACAGAGTCCGGTATGAAGGAACGAAGTTCAGACTACGGAGGACAGAGAAGAGTAAAAGGGTCCGGAGATCGGAGCAAATATGACAAAAACCCAGTGATTCTCTTTCAGGTTTTCATATTGCTTTCATGTCTCTTTCATCATTTAGAGTTTCCTCTCACTTTTCAGGTCACATGACTTGATGACATAATCATCACATGTCCCTGGATAGACTCAGGTTACATGACCTGATCTGGGTTATCATGGAATGTCATCTGATAAGTATTTCATATTACTATTCAATGATATCATCATTTCATATTGTCACGTCTGGGCCCTGCTAACCCTTGACCCTATGACTCAGTGGCTCATTACAATATCCAATAGCTTATCTTCACCCTATAGCATTTAGCTCTCTTATCTGGCTTATTGCCCTATGGCATTAGGACCTCACT
>JBBPKS010000169.1:0-18680 GCA_038089355.1 Pulveroboletus ridleyi | reverse complement strand
AGCAACAGACGTGGTCCAAAAGAAGTGCCAGAGTATTCCCTTTGGACCACATCTGCCACTCGTTTGCGTCATCGAAGGCTCCATGGTGTTAGGGAGTGCTAAAAATGGGTTATACTGTTGAGTGCTCGAGAGGGATGATCTCACAGACCAATTTCCGTTGTAGAGGGAAATTGGTCTGTGAGACGATCGGAGCTTGAAAAAAGTGCTGCCAAGGGTGCAAAACACAAATGACCAAGACCTTGAGCAATGAGCTGACTGATGTGATGACTGAGCAAACACTGGATGAGAGCGATGACAACAACTTGAACTTGAATAATGTGAGCAGAAGCAATGGCCTGGTATTGAACGATGCAGAGGAGGAGCAGGAATGAGGACCTGGCAGGGAAGGTAATGGGAGAAACAAAGTTGCTGTCCATGAAGAGTTAGCAAGACTGCGCAAGCATGACTTGCCACTCAGTAGTGTTGCCAAAGTTCAGTTCAGTTCAGTTCAGGGCCCCTCTAGGCTGAACCTGAACCTGAACCTGCTGCTATTTGCCTGAACCTGAACCTGAACCTGAACCTGATGAACTGGTTCTCTAGGTTCAGTTCAGGTTCAGAACCAGTTCAGAACCTAGAACCTGTAATATATACATTCAAAACACATATAATGTAGTTTCCCACTGTGAGGCCTCATTTTGTGCTACTAAATCTCCACTAGCATAGCTACTTTTCAGAAGTTGCAAAGCTTCCACTGTGGAAGCCTATTTTGTAACAAAGTAACAGCTAGTCTAGCTTGAGAGAATGCTCACTCAGAAGCTATAGAAGTATACTATAGGGAATGAGTATGAAGTACAAAGTGTGAATGGTCTGGTCTTACCTTAGTACAGGTCAGAGTCTGTGACTGAGGTGAGAGCATGGCAAAATCTATCTTATCTACTGGTGCATTATGTAATCCATATGTAATGCACTGCTATCCATGTCCTAACATCTGAGTCCATTTGACTATAGTAGATGGAATAAATAAGAATAATAACAGAAGCAACAGAAAATCCTTGAATAACCAGATAATTTAGGGCCATTTTTGACAATACTGGATATTGGGTGAAGTGATACTAGTAATATCAGTGAATTTCAAATGATAATACAATAATATAATCACTTACATCCCACCATTTGACTCTATTCTCTACCTCTTCCAATGGGCTTTCTAAGTAGTTTTTTAACTCTTGATAAGTATTGAGACCATTTTGCTCTCTTTTTCTATGAGCCTGAATGACTTGGTGTATCATGATATCACCATATCCTTCTCCTTTCATAGTAATGTCTAAAGTAAAGTAAATAACAAAATACTAACCTAGAGAAGTAGCCACTGGCTCACTAGGCTTATTGATAGCCAACATAGTAACATAGGTATCAAACTATATAAATCATACCAAGTACTGACATTTACCAAACACCTTACTCAATATGAAAGATGCAAATCTTTGGCTGTCGCTTGGGACGTGCTGAGGTGGCTGAGGGTTTCGGACTCGAGTGTATGTATATTGGCTACTAAGTCCAAAATTCTGGTATCTTACAGGTGTGGGGTGTGATGAACGGATGGTCGGGTGGCAGCGCGTAGTGCTGTCTGGCTCCGGGACATCCTGGGCTACTGTCGAACTGCGCACCCATCAGGTAGTCGTTCTGTGACGTGTGCAGTGAGAGTTGCTCACCCGGGTGATAGGAGGAAAACGGGCACCTTACCGTTAATATTAGCGGACAGGAGGAATGGTGAGATGAAGGAAAGATTTGTGAAGGGTGGGTTGGGCTTGTATGTAGGGCGCGAGAATTTGAGCGTGCCGTCAGAGATACAGGAGGAAGGAGTCACTGGCCCATCTCCCTTTTGCTTTCACAACCTCGAAGGGGACATTCCGCAGTAGGTATTCCAGTGTTGAGCCAATGTGAATGCCATGGCCATGCAGTGGCTTCAAGCCGGCAGCTTTGAGGGTGGTGTTGAGAGTCTTTAGGAGTTTGGGCTTTGTTAATGGGTGGTGTCCTTTTTGGTATTTGTAAGTGAAGAGGGGACCGTCGTTGGGCGGTGTGTTTATTTGCATGTGGTTGCTGAACGCGGCCACTGGGTCTGATGGGCCATCCTGTCTTGCCCAACTCACGTCCTCCCCATGCAGGGCTGTCTTGGTTCACGGGAGATGCACCCTGGTGACTACATGGCCATGCTGGTCTTGGTCAGGGTGCACATCTGACGGTTTTACATGGACCTGTGGGTTGAAGGCAGTGAGTGAGTTGACTGTGAACTCGCTGGTGTGGGCAGTGGCATAGAATAGTGTGGTCAGGCATGCAAACACTATCGCGTGCAGTGGGGATTGGAGATTGAGCTGGTTTCGGATCGTGATGATCGTGCCTACCGTGTAAGGTTTCTGAGGTGGACGTTTGGAGGTTGGGGGCGCAAGCGAGGATGCGGCTTTCAGCAGTGCCTCTGCTTCCACGTCTGGGATGGCCCAGCTGAGACCGTGAATTGTGTGCCATGCCCTCACACCATTGAGGTAGTTAGAGACTGTGCTGCCCGAGTAGATGCCTGCCATGGTTGTCAGAACCGTCTTACCTTCCTCTCTTTCTCTCTTATCTTATCTTATCACATCACGTGATCCCCCCTTATCTCATCTTATCTCGAATATTCCAGAACATTCCATCTATGACATCACCACTTACATAATCATTCCATGACCTTCTATGAAGTTCCATTACCACAACATGTACAAATAGTAGCTAGGTATATAAGTAGTGTACTCACCTGTACTTTTCCTTACGCTTGGAATTCTCATTCTTTGTGTCTCATTCTCTCTTAGAGTGAGGCCTGATATAATTCCAAGCGTAATTCCTCATTGTCGACAACAGCGAGCGCAGTCCCGCCTCGCCTAGTCATATCACCTTGCCTTTGCGTTGAGCCCTTCACTCCGCACTGTTCTACTTCAAAACTTCACACTATCACATCTATCCTTGTTTCCTACCCCATTCCCGTACCGCCTGTCTCCGCCTCTAGGCGTTGAGTTCCTTTGTACCCCCACAGAACGAGTGCGCGCCGGCTTAGCCCGCCACAGAAGATTTATTACAGGAGACTTCACCGTCTATAAAAGAGTGTTTATTGGATTTATCCACGCGTAGCTGCGTTAAAGCCACCCGGGTCCAGGGTTAAGGAACATCGAGTACGAGCTCCACTTGACGGACTCCCGCATACACGGTTACCAGTAGTCATACGGTCGTCTGCCGTTATAAATAAGGATAACGTTGCTGTTAGCCCATAGTGCACTAGGGCGCTTCCTCTGTGATTTGAGGAGCCAGGTTCGCGGAATACCTGTGACGTCCGCTGTCCACACACGAAACGCGCCGACACCGTTCGTTACCGAACGTCTACCCTCTTGCCGGAACCCACACCGGCCAAATCAAGTTGTTTGAAGAAGCTCCGAAGCCGAAGAAACCCTGGAGTTTGAAAGACCATCCTTTTCCCGCATTCAGTCCCGCCCACTAGGAAGTTCTTCGGAAGGACCTAGCAGCGAGCAGACAAAGCGTATATCCGTCGCAACCCCCCTCTCCTCCAAACCAATGTCAGGTACTGAATACCCAAAAGTCACCTATACCTACGAGGACGAGAGTCTCTCGTTCACCGAAAGATACAAGTCCTGGGCGCGACTCTACCATGCCGACCCACTTCTACACCTGGTGTCGAAGGTGCCGTCCCCTCCTACCGCGCAAATGTTCCGTAGCGAGCAGTTACTCGCACAACCCTCCCGGAGCAAGGGGAAGAAAAAGGCTCCAGCGCCACCCTTGTCCAAGTCTTCACCCAACGACAGCTCTGATTCAGAGCCTGCCCCGAGGCGCCCCGCCTGCTCTCCTATCCGCACACCACGGGTAAAACTGCCCAAAACCCGCGGCAATCCCCTGGGCAAATCCGTCGCCCCAAAACCCTTCGTATATAAGGGCGACAAGGCTAAATACCGTGCATGGCAGACTACCGTGCAAAATTACCTTCTGGGATTTGACGCAGAACCCACAGATCACCAGAAGATCATCATAACCCTCGGGTTCATGGGCGGAGAAGATGCCAATCCCGCCAGGAGGTTTGCCGACCTCTACTTCGAAGAAAAAATCGGCACACAAGACTGGGAAGAGTTCACGCTCGACCTAGACAAACACTTCCGCCCTGCAACGGCCAGAAAGGAGGCCTACGAGAAACTAATGACTCTCAAGCAGGGTAGCGACTCAGTTGAGGACTTCTTCGTCAGGATGTCCCAACTCATGGCGGAAGCTGGATGCCGCCACAATGAGGAATTTGACGAACAGCTGGTCCGCGTCTGCCAGCAAGGAATAAGAGACGAAATAATCACATTCGCTGAGCAGGAATCGTCCACTCTCTGCCTCAGCAAGAATATCGACAAATGGGAGAGGCACCTCCGCCGCGCCGAGGCCGCCCTAGCCTCCCGAAAGCTGAGAAGGTCCAGAGGGACACAAAAACCTCAATTCACGCCGCGCTGGTCTAGACCAGCAAACAAGGAAACTCCGGTCGAGGCCCCCAAGCCCTCCGGATTCATTGCCGCCAACCCAGCACCACTCAAAGAGGTTGGAACGTTCGGTGGTCAGGGAAAACCCATGGACATCGACAAAGCCAGAGCAGAAGGGCTCTGCTTCAAGTGTGGAAAGCCGTGGCCGTGCGCCGACCACAAACCTAAACCTCGTCAACCCCGAATGAGGTATATCGAATTCAAAGGGGCTAAGATATTCTACCAGAATGCAGAGGAGCTGGCAGAATGTATGAAGATGGTGGAAAAGAACGAACAGGGTTTTGGAAAAGACGAGTAGATACAGGTCGCTCTACCTCGTCTAAAGTAGTTACCGTTCCGGACAATAAATTTGATATTTTACCCGTGGAAACGTGTGACGAGACCAAACCTAAGTCAGAAACTAAGTACACCATTCTGAAACGTGAGACACCGCTACGGATCAAACGCGGTGATGAAAAGATCCCTCTTCCCGAGCGAGGAACCCCTGGTGCGGCAGGGTATGATCTGTATGCAGCGGAAGAGTGTGTCGTGCCAAAACGAGGACAGGCTCTCGTAAATACTAAGCTTTCAATGGCCGTTCCTGCGGGGCATTACGGCAGAATTGCACCCCGATCTGGTTTAGCCGTTAAAGCTTCTATAACCACCGGAGCTGGGGTAATAGACTCCGATTACAGGGGGGAGGTAAAAGTCCTCCTTGTCAACAATTCCGATAAGGACTTCTCGGTAAAAGTCGCTGACAAAATAGCACAACTCATACTTGAGAAAATTTCAAACCCTCCAGTCAAAGAGGTAGAAACCCTCGATGAAACAAAACGAGGTTCTCAAGGATTTGGTAGCACAGACGCCAAACCAAAAAAGATCCGATCACACCGAAGAGCCTGATGGGAAAACACTGTCGACCCATGGTCAATCCACTGGATAAAACAACAAGCGGAAAAAGACATAGACGTCGCTAAGAAACACTTGACGTCATTCGTCCATGAAACCTGACAGACGGAGGTCGACACCCAGCTTGTCACCGACCTACGGGAGATGTCCATGGAGGACGCTACGTGGGTACTAAGAGACCTCCAAAAGAAGCCCAAATTCAAAAAGGCTTCCGAACGGAGGAGACAACAAAACTCTCTAGAAGTACCTGCGGAGATATCCACGGACAACGGACACAAGTTCGAGGTAAAAGCCCTTATTGACTCAGGATGCACCGGCTCGTCTATCGATGCCGGATGTGTCAAGGCCAACGCCCTCGATACGCATCCACTCCCCAGGCCGATAAAAGTCTATAATGCTGACGGATCCCATAACACAGGAGGCGAAATTAAGGAGTTTGTTGTAGTCGAGATGAAAATCCTCGACCACTCCGAGAAAATCGCATTGGCCGTCACCAACCTAGGGCCAAACTCCATCTTCCTGGGACACGACTGGCTAAAGACACATAACCCCTCGATCGACTGGCCCACCGGCCGAATTGAATTCCGATGTGAGAATGACCACCTCCCCGGACTCATAGACGACGAGGAAGACGATCAAGAAGAATTCAGATTCTCCCAAGGAGATCGACTCTTCAAGATCGATGTGGAGGCATATTGGAACACATCCACCGAGATAGCCGCCAAGGAATTCACTCAGAAAAAGAAGAAAACCTTCGAGGAAGCAGCACCCGAGTACATCCACGACTTCGCCAAAGAATCGTTCGACGAACTGCCACCTCGAAGACCTTGGGACCATGCGATTGAGCTCTTACCCGGAGATCATACCATCGACTGCAAAACCTACCCACTCGGTCCCGGGGAACAAACTGAGTTAGACGCGTTCCTTGAAGAGAATCTCAAATCCGGACGTATCCGACCCTCCAAATCACCATTCGCCTCCGCCTTCTTCTTCATAAAAAAGAAAGATGGACGACTCTGCCCCGTTCAAGACTATCAGAAACTCAACGGGGTTACCATCCGAAATCGATACCCCTTGCCGCTCATCAACGAACTGGTTGACAAACTCAAATCCGCCAAATATTACACCAAGTTCGATGTGAGATGGGGATATAACAACGTACGGATGAAAGAAGGAGACGAATGGAAAGCGGCGTTCCGAACCAATCGAGGCCTCTTCGAACCCCTCGTAATGTTCTTCGGATTGACTAATTCACCGGCGACGTTCCAAACCATGATGAACTCTCTGTTCAAAGAACTCATAGACAGAGGAGTAGTCGTCGTGTATATCGATGATATCATGATCTTCACCAGTGATCTCGAAGAACACCGAAAGGTAGTATGAGAAGTCCTCGAGATACTCCGAAGGGAACACCTGTATTTGCGCCACGACAAATGTGACTTTGAAGTCCAAGAAACCGAGTTCCTCGGAATCATTGTGTCGCAAAACAAGGTAAAGATGGAACCCAAGAAAGTCCAGGCCATTCTCGACTGGCCTGTACCCACAACCCAAAAGCAATTACGAGGATTCTTAGGGTTTCTCAACTTCTATCGGAGGTTCGTCAAGGATTTCGCAAAAAAGGCGAGACCGTTAAACGCACTCACTTCGGAGAAAAACGAGTTCAAATGGACGAACGAGTGCCAGGAGGCCATGGATCGACTAAAGGAAACAATCTCCACAGCCCCTGCCCTCGCCATGCCAACGGACTCAGACCCCTTCCGAGTAGAGACCGACGGATCAGGAATCGGAGTAGGCGCAGTGCTGTCTCAGTGCCAAAATGGCATATGGCACCCGATCGCCTTTATCTCCAAATCCCTTAATGACGCCGAAAGAAACTACCACGCCGCAGACTTGGAAATGCTCACCGTCATCTATGCTCTCCAAGAATGGCGACAATACCTCTTAGGCGCCCTACACCCATTCGAGGTCCTCACCGATCACAAGAACCTCGAATTCTATAAGAAACCCGTCGACCTCTTGCGCCGTCAAGCCCGATGGCAGCAAATCATACAGGAGTACGATTTCACCTTCATTCATCGTCCTGGAAAGACAAATCCAGCAGACCCTCTGTCCCGGAGGCCAGACTTTGAAAAGGGGGTGGAACTTGACAATTCTCAACAAATACTTCTCCCCCCCAAATATTTCCCCAAGTCCGAAGCCGTGGGTGAGTCATCACCGGCCAAGGAACAAATCCAAACCATCCAACCTGAGACCATAACCTCCAAAATCACCCGAAATCAACACAAGGCCGAGAAATTCGCCAAAGAGGGCATCTCAAATAAGGAGTCTCATTGGAAAAAGGAAAACGGGGTTATCTATTGGAAAGAGTTACTTTACGTCCCCCAAGTACCCCAACTAAGGGAAGAAATCATCGTCCAAAACCACGATCACCCAATGGCAGGACACCCGGGCACAAAACGAACCCACGACCTTATCCTGACCAAATATTACTGGCCGATGCTCAGAAAAGACGTAGAGCAATACGTAAAAGGATGCGACCGATGTCAAAAGGCAAAAACCACACGTCAAGCCGGGAAAACCCCACTCAACCCTCACGAGATACCCGACTACCCGTGGGAGATCATCTCGCTTGATATCATCGGACCACTACCAGAATCACAAGGACACGACGCAATCCTTGTTATAGTAGATAGGTTCTCGAAAATGATAAGACTATTCCCAATCTCTTCATCCATCACGGCGAAAGGAGTAGCTACTATATTTAGAGACCAAATATTTAAACTTCACGGCACCCCTCGAAAGGTGATATCCGATCGCGGACCTCAGTTCGTGTCGAACTTCATGAAAGACCTGTACACTCTGCTTAAAATCGAAGGGAACCCCTCCATGGCCTACCACCCCCAAACTGACGGCCAAACGGAAAGAAAGAATTCCGAAGTGGAGTTATACCTCCGACTATATGTAAACCACAAGCAGAACGATTGGGTAGAATGGTTGAGCTTAGCCGAATTTGCACACAACCAAAAAACCACTAGTGCAACCGGTACCTCACCATTCCTACTAAACTTCGGACACCAACCAACCATATCCGAAGATACCCGAACACAGGTCCGAAATGAGGACGCCACGCAATTTGTGTCCAAAATGAAAGAGTCACGGGAGCAAGCCAAAGTGGTGTTGGAAAAGGCCTCAGCCGAGATGAAAAAGTACTACGATCGAAAGACCCGAGAAATCCGCGAGTACAAACCTGGAGACCTCGTGCTTGTCGACGCAGCCCACATCCGTACAGATCGTCCCACAAAAAAACTAGACGATAAAAAGCACGGACCATTCAAAGTCTTAAAGAAAGTCGGACCTGCTGCCTACGAACTCGCCCTACCCAAAACATGGCGAACAATCCACCCGGTCTTCCACGAATCTCATCTCTGGCCTTACGAAACCGGCAACTTCCCCTCGCAAAAGAAACCACCTCCCCCCGAACCGGTTGTGGTCCAACAAAAACCGGAATACGAGGTGGAAGAAATAGTCGACTCTCGAAAGAAATACGGCAAAACGGAATACCTCGTACAATGGAAAGGTTACCCAAAAGAAGACAGAACCTGGGAACCAAAGAAACACGTGACCAACGCTCCAAGGCTGGTCGAGAAATTCCATAACGAAAACCCGTCCGCCGTACGGGTCATCTGCGACGATACTTGTGATCAAGATTGTTGCAATTCTCCCTTCACCCCTTTCTTCGAGCGACCAAGTATTCGCGACTTCGCCAAATCCGTAAACCGCCTCCCCCAACACCTCTTCGATTTCGCCCCTCTCACCGATCCGGAGTATCGGCCTTGAAAAGGGGGTAATGTCAGAACCGTCTTACCTTCCTCTCTTTCTCTCTTATCTTATCTTATCACATCACGTGATCCCCCCTTATCTCATCTTATCTCGAATATTCCAGAACATTCCATCTATGACATCACCACTTACATAATCATTCCATGACCTTCTATGAAGTTCCATTACCACAACATGTACAAATAGTAGCTAGGTATATAAGTAGTGTACTCACCTGTACTTTTCCTTACGCTTGGAATTCTCATTCTTTGTGTCTCATTCTCTCTTAGAGTGAGGCCTGATAATGGTGGCAATGAAGGCTGCTACTAAGGTGGGGTTAGCTGGGGCTCGGTCTGGTTCGGGAATTTCTTTGCTGTTGCAGAAGATGTGGTAAGCGAGTAGGCCAGATCCATATGTTTCTCTTGTGCTCTCGGCCCAAGCATGTGCAATGACATTGTATATGCGCTCTATATTTAATATGGGTATACTAAGGGAGGAATTGGGGCCCTGGGGTCAGGATGTGGCAGGGCGCCATGTGAGAAGGTGGTCCCAAGCCTTACAATCTGGACGGAGCAGTGAGGGTTGAAGGGAAGGGTTGGGGTTGGGTGGGCCTGAGGAAGGGAGTCTGTGGTGAGCTAGTGCCCTGCTGAGTGATGCGGGGCTTTGGTGTGTGCGTACCTGCGTTGGGTGGCTTAGTCGATGCTTCCTACGCACTCCCAGGTTGTTGTGGCGGGGGGATTGGGGTTTGTCGTGACAGCGCTGTGGATATCAAGAGCGAATGGTTGGCCCGGGAGGCTGTGGAGGGCTGGGGGGTCTTGGATGAGGTGTTGGATGTCAGGTGGGATGGGGATTCTTGGGAGAAGTGCAGATATGGGGGGATATATTTCCCGTGATGGTAGGTCGGCCAGGTTGCTAGCACTGGGGATGTATTTGGCGGAAGCCTGGCACCCAGCTCTTTGTAGAGCTGCATGTACCTGTTTGAATGTGGCATTGACCTGTTTGTTGCAGCTCCGCCCATTGGCCCAACCCTCGACCACGCTGCTGTTGTCTCCGAAAACGTGGAAATGAACTTGGGTGGCTCCAGCGTTGAGGATGGCTTGTATGAGGAGTTCGAAGCCGACGCTCTCTGCCCAAGCGATGTCCTGACCATCTCTTTCCCAGCCTCTGGTGAGGTCCCATGCGCGCCACCAGTTTCCGATGACGACACCAATGCCGATGCTGGAACTTGCATCTGAGAAGGCTTGGAGCTCGATGACTGGGTGTGGGGCTGGGATTGGGATGGTAGGGAGTGGGGAGGGTGAGAGGGTGGCTTTCCACCAGGCGATGTCCTCTGGGGTGTTGCATGGTGGGGTTCTGGGTTTGAATGGTTGGTTGCCGAAGATGGAGAGCATTGCCTCAAGGTTTGTGAGGTAAGTGCGCCCTGCTGGGAAGATTAGGGAAGTGTGCAGGAGCTTTCCGTGGAGCTTCTGCACCTCACAAAGGGTGTGTGTGTGGCATTGCTCCCACTTGGTGAGCGCTTGGAGGTACTTGTTGCGCTTGTTTTCTGTCAAGGTTACCGTACGAGCAGTTAGGTTCCAGATGAAGCCGATGAAGACTGGTGTCTCCGAGAAGGGGATGTCTTTTGACGCCTCCCATGGTATTCCGAGGTGTTTTGAGATGTGGTTGATGTCCTCTATATTGTAGCAGAAGTCTGTGTCTGCCTCAGACCTTGGGGATGCTTGAGATAGGTCTCGGATGGGGTGGAGCATATCCTCGTCGAACTCTTCCACTGATCCATCTGGGAGTGTTTGGCCCTGGAACCAGGTGCGGCCTCCCCTGGTGCGCTGCCCCCCGAAATCCTGAATTTGGGAGGCTACCTTGGCTCGGCTCTCATTGTGGGTGCAGAGGTGATCTTTCCTGACTCGGAAGAATAGATGGTCATCAACCCAGCGAGCTATGGGTCTGATGCCCTGAGACCTCATAAGATCTGTACCTGCTGCTCCGATTAAGCCATATATGCCTCCTGATGGCACAAAGCCGAAGCAGTATGAGGTGTCCACTGCAAAGCTGTCTTCATCTAGCCTCATGACAAGCGACGGCCATTGATCTGGGTGGGATGGGATAGTTCTGTAAGCTTCAGCCACATCCCTGACTGCTCCCTGTGTCCCTGGGGGTAAGGTAGAGATTAGTGTGGCCATGATATGAAAGGTACTGTAGTAAGTAGGGAAGAAGTCTGCATTAACCCTGGAATTAGGTGAGAAGATATCTATGGTGGTCTGGTATGGAAACAAGAGATTTTGGACAAGATGAAACTTCCCAGGTTTCCCTGGTTTGGGAACTAAGGACAGGGGGGCGATCTGGAAGGGTCCTAGGTAGCGTCCTTTGGAGAATTCTTTATTTACAATCTCATCAAATACGTATTGATTTTCTTTAATGGTAGGGCTATTAGGTGGGATATAGGACATTGACGGGTTCTGGATTCCTGAATGGAAGCTGAAACTGTTACGAATCCCCTTGCACCTAACTTTATTCCCACACTCCTTTCTCTTCACTTTCCTTCACCTCATGTTCGTTACGTCACGTGATGTCAAGTCCGGTTCCTCCGGACTCAAGTCCGATCGGAGGTCCGAAGATTAGTATATGAAGTTCGTAAGGAGGAACGAACGGAGTTTGGAGTGACAAGGGGGTACCTAGGAGGACGTTGGCGCAAGACTTATGTGTCGCGCCCTTGCCTAGACTCTGTCCTCGTATTTCATAGGAGGAAGGGAGAGAGAAGAGAGGGAGAAAGGAGTCGGACAAGAGACGGGAGGTGACTGGTTTGATATTCGTACTAAGGTACAGAAGCGGAGTACAGGAAGCTTATATACTCAAGTCCGGTCCGGAGTTCGGACGGAGGAATGGAGGATTGTATGGTAAGGTATGTCGGGTAAGAGAGAAGCATATGGAGACGGGAGGCATACGTAGTGAAAGCATATGGTGTGGCGAAGGGTCTAAGGGGTGATACTAAGGGTCGTAACTAAAGAATGGAGGGACGAAGGTATAAAGGGAATACTAAATAAGGAAAGCGAGGAAGTCTGATACTCGGAGAACAGAGTCCGGTATGAAGGAGCGAAGTCCGGACTACGGAGGACAGAGAAGAGTAAAAGGTCCAGAGATCGGAGCAGATATGACACGTGACCTCCACAAGGCCGATCACATGACCAGTCACATGATGAGTCCAGACCCTGACATCATCAATGACATCATAGCCTCAAGGTTGCCACATGGCAAACCCTAGACTACCCTAGACCCTTATCTCCATCGGATCTCCATGGCAATCCTGCCACCTCCTAGATCTCCCGATCTGATCTAATCTCCCTTTGTATCCATTAGTATATATTGGATCTCGATCCCGATCCTCGAATCTCCAATCCTATCTCCTAGGACTACGATCTAGATCTCAGGGCTCGCCTCCTTGCAGCCTGACCTCTTTAATCTCCGTCCTTCCATTCCTTCATTACGCTTACCGTAGTTACGTTCCTTACCATGTATAGTAGTGTACTGCTTGGTCTGTGTGCAGACCCAGGCAATATATAAGGCCAGTGGCCTAAAGCCAGGAACCCCAGCTTTAGCCACTTGTCGATTGGCTCCTCCTCTGTCTGCTAAGGGCTTGGCCTTCGGGCCTCATCCCTCGTCCCTCATGAAGGCTCTATGACGGTTCCTGCTCTGGCTAGCCCCCAATACGGGCATTCCTTCCTTCAGCCGGGTAGCTCCGTCATCAGCTTTCTCTCTCTAGGGTTATGGTTTGGTCCAGCCGATGGTTAGGTTCGGTTCTCCGGTGAACGCGGTGAGTCGTTCACAACAGAAACGAAGACTGTCAGGTATTTGAGGATATTTACTAAGGAGGTGCATCTGGGAGATATGGAGTTACCGCCTTAGCTCTTCTGAGCCTTAGGGCATGCCTAAACACCGTGAGTGGTATCTCTGCAGCCTGAACATTTGTGTGCGGCTGAGGTGTGTTCCAGATGACATCCATATGACCTCTGCCAGTCAGTACATACCTTGGTCCCAGTGGGGTTGACAAGTTGTCCTTCTGGGTTGCGTCGGCAGCGGGCTGGGGTGCCATCCCAGAGTTCCGTGGAGTGGCACCGATGTACATTGTGTGAAAAATGCCCGAGACAGAGTGTGCAGGCTGATTTGCTTCCCTTTCCTTTTGACCGGTTGCGAAAGGAGCGATCATTGGGGTTCCTGGAGTCTGTGGCTGACTCACTGGACTGACTCCTTCTGCGCCGGGGAGAGGCTGATCTGGATCTGCAAGGCCTGTGGCCCTCGTGGTAGTCTGGTTTGGGATTGCGTGTGTGTGAGCCTCGCCACTGTCTGGTGCTGGGAGCATCCATCTGTGCAATTAGTTCTTCCACCTGGGGTGGTGGTCATGAATGTTACCGGTGGGGACATGGTCCATGGCAGTGGTGCGTGATAGGTTGGTGGGGACGTGGTCCATGGCAGCAACAATGTGAGGTCAGTGGGGACATAGTCCACAGCAGCGACATTTGGGACCAGAGGGGGGTGCAGTCCATAGCAGCAGTTGTAGTGGCATCATGAGTGGTGCATCAGGGTGACAGAAGAGTATGTGAGAGGAACGTCAGAATTCATTTGAGCTCTTTCACTGCTGCCTACCTTGCATTTGGTCCGTTGCTGGTCATTGGCATGGATCTCGAAGGCAATGTCGCGCATCAGCTCCTCATTGATTATGGCAATGTTGTAGCCATTTCCAGCCTTGATTTCGTCATGCCAGTCTCGACGTACCCTGGCCGCATAGTTCAGGACGGTCTTGTTGCCTAGGGTGTTCTTACGCATCGGGTATGTTTCAATCTTCCAAAAGAAGGTGGCCATCACGTCCAAGTTGGTCGCTGGCCAGTTGGCTTTCTTGGCATGCACTAGGAAGCTGTTCTTGGCTTGTAGGAAGCTCTTGAAGGGGAGTTCTTGGTCCGGTAGTGCATTGCGGGAGGCCCTGACTGCTGCGACTGAGTGGACCGTGAGCAGGTTGTCGACTTTGGTGATGCTGAAGGTGTCATCTGCCTGGGATTTGTTGTTGTTGCGTGCTGCATCTGTGCAGCCTTTGGGTGAGAAGTACCAGAGTTCTATGAAGTCAAAGGTGCTTAGTTTCTGAATTGCATATTGTGAGGGGCGCGGGACGAGGATGTTGGCAACCAATGTGCCTGGCTCGAAACCATTCATCTTGGGCTTTTTCTTTTCAGTGTCGCGTCATTCCCTTTCGGCCTCCTCGCTGGCTATCCTCTCGGCCTCCTCTTCCATCCGTTGGTGCTCTCGCTCTGCTTCACGCACCGCACGTTCTATCTCCTGCTGTGCTTCCAACCATGCAGCTGTTTGCCTGTTCCAGTCGGCTTCCCATGATGTTAGTAGCCTTTTGATGACCTGCTGGTTGGACTCGTTGTAACCTGCCATAAGTCCTTGTCGGATGACCTCAAAGTCCGGGCCAGCGTAGTTTGGGGGGTTCTCCAAGCGTGGGTCGGCCATGACGAGATACACACAGAGTGAAAAGAAAACTGATGCAACAGTGTGTATAGAGTGGTGACAGAGGGATGAAACTTGCTACACAAGCTGCAATGGTGCAGGATGGTGAGTATGGATGGAAGTGGCGGAGAGACGAGGGTGCAACACCGCCACTTCCGTGCTCGGCCAAAGACTGTGCTCTGCCGCATCGCTCGTGCCTCACTTTGTGCCAGATCTGTCAACTATGACAATGACATATGTGAATTAAAATAGGTATATCTCCATAGCATTCACACATGGTCACATGACTCAGGGACAACATTTGTAGCCAAGGGCTAGTAGTTCCCGCACCTGCACCAAAGCTAAGTGAAATTCCCACACCCTCAGATACTACATCATATACACTACAAAAGTACCAAATATTGTATCTCACTATAGATATCAAAACAAGGCTTGTGTAGGTACTAGTTTTGAGGATCAACTATATAACACACACTATTGATTTCACATAACAGTGATCAACAATCTTCCCAGGTTCATAGGTTTGAACCAGTTCTGAACTGGTTCTTAAAAAATCATCAGCTCCTGAACCTGAATCTGAACCTGATATATATTCTCTGAACCTGAACCTGAACTGAACTGAACTTTGGCAACACTAAATTGCACGAGGAAGCACGCACATCTATGTGTGGTTGTGCCTGGCCTTCTTGGCATGACCTACACCAGCTACACTGTCGCATTCATCTGCAGGCCTTTTGCCCTTTCCTTTTGGGACCTTCATCTGCTTTCCCTTCCTATTTGTGACTGGGGTGAGTGGGAGTTCTTGTTCCTCGTCAGCATCCATCAATGGACTATCTGTACTAGTAATAGTGGTGGGTGGACCATGGAAAGGTGTGACTCTGACTGACAAAGTCAATGAGGGAGTGACTGTGGATGGAGTACTGTCAAGTCAGGTGGATGATGTTGAAGCTGCTGCTGGCCCAATGGATGTGCTGGATGCTGTGTATGTAAATATGGAGGATGACCTGAGTGATGGGTCTATAGCAGGGGAGGGAGTGGGTGCAGCCAGACGCACCTTCATTTGGGCTTGCAGTCGTTCCATTGTACTCATTCGCTCAGGGACTGCAGAGCCTGAGCTCTCGTTCTGTGTCCTTGTCTCACCATGGCCGTTCTCGTCCCCAAAAAGTTCCCTTTGAATTGTTCAGCATGGAATTTTGAGCATAAATGGAACGTACTTATTCCACCATCTCAACAGATCATCCCTCCAATTCACATCAGGAGAGTCACAAATCAACTGAATGATCCCCTGGTATATCTTGAAGTAGCTTAGATTTCTGTCCCTTTCACCCCATTGACTCTGGGAAGAGATAGCAAAATGAGCCTGGGGTTTCTGTCAGTATAGCGGCAAAATGATGATGAGAATCTACCTGGATGCATATATACCTGATGTGCTCGGCTTGGACTGTGGTCATGTTGTGCAACACAGTGTTACATGAATGAGTTGTGCAAGTGTCTCTCCCAAGAGTGCCTGATGGACCTAAAAAGATGTGTCGTCCAACCTAATCTGAATCAAGTCAGATAGATGGGACATGGTGACAGAGATAACACTTACCCAGACAAGGAAATAACTCTTGAAGAGTCCGTGCAACATATTGTTGGGGTCATAGTCTTTGCCAGGCGTCTCCCCAGACCAGAAGAGAGCCGGAAGGTCATCTTCTCCCATGTGTATCGTGCCAGAGGTGAGATCTTTGCATGCCCTGAAGATATTGCAAACGAGTTAGTGATGACATGACAATAAGTTAGCACGTACTGCTCAGGATTCTGATCAAATTGTTCAAGTTGATCTGCAGGGCAGAGCCAGCGCACAAGGATGGGGTGATTCAGGCCCATTTCAGCCCTCCTGTTCGTATTGACGATAGGCAGATTCAATGATCCGGGCTTGTAAGGGTCTGGTAATGCATATTGAGCTATGCAGGTCTTGGTTGTATTATTAGACCAGGTTGACTTTATCATCACATTCATCTAAACAATAAAAAAAGGTTAATATATGCACATATAGACAATGAAAATTGACCTTTTCACAAATAGTTCCCACCTCAACACTCTTTGCCAGGTCATTGATGAGTGCTTGTAAAGGGGGAGCATGTTGTTGCATGCCCCCCTCTCACTGTACATTCCATGTTCTGTCGGCATGTGTAGCAACAACAGTAAATGTCTTATGTAATCACATTCGGACTCTTATTTCAGATAGTAGCTTCTTAGCACCTCAGTCTTCTTCATCAGAAGCCTGAGGTGAGTTACTTTAGCACCAAACTAATAACTTTATGTATCTAACTCCTACATAGTTCCATCCCCTTAGGTTAGTTGGCAATGTCAGTCTTCTTTGTCAGAAGCCTGAGTTCCATCCCCTTAATCTTGCAACAAAAGGTTATAAGCCCCGCTCAGCTCTAAAATCCTCGATGCAGACAATACTGAAGTCCCTAGCCAAGATGACTCTTTTTTTCCTGGAAATATGCCCAGTACTCCCTCTGCCTCCGCAAGCCCTACAACCGGGACAAAGAATGTTCTGGTCACTGCCTCCAGCTCGTCTTGAACAAGAACCACTGCTGCCTCAAGCCACCTCTATGACATCACCTCCCTTACAGATGATGGCTCAAACTACCAGATGTGGAAGTTCCAAATCCAAAAGGTCCTAGACATACGAGGGCTATGGGAAGTGGTTGGCAGCTCCAACACGTCTTGCCCAGACATGGCAATGCACCCAGATGATTACCTGGAATGGAATCAGAGGAACAGGGAAGTGTCTGCCCAAATTACCTTAATGCTTAAAGACAAACCACTCAGTGGTGTCCTGTTTGTGAAGTCAGCAGCTGAGACCTGGAGAAAGTTGAGCAAGTGATATGAGGGCAAGGGGAAGCAAACCATAGCCTACCTCATTGGAGAATTATTCCATGGTACCCTCATTAATGATAGCCTACTGGAATCTCAACTGAATGCCATGCATCAAAAGGCCTCAATCTTGAGTTCACTTGGTCAACCACTTGATGACTCACTCATTGCCATTGCTATGGTAATTTCTCTTCCCCAGTCCTACTCGACACTTCGCACCATCCTCATGTCAACAAACGACAAACTAACGGCTGAGACTGTGATCTCGCAAGTTCTCATTGAGGAGTGGACCCAAAAAACGTCACAGCCACACACTGCCCTAGCAGCAAAGAAGGGTGGCAGTGGCAATCTGAAGGGCAAAGGAAGAGGAAAAGGAAAGGGAAGGGAAAGGGGAAAACTCACTTGCTACAGCTGCAAGGAGGTGTTATGCGGAGCACAAACACCGAAGCCGAGCAACTAAAGGCTTGCCGTAAAGCCTCGCAGAAAGAGTGAGAGCGAAGGAGAACACTTATCGTCCAAGGTTTTAACCCAAGGAACAAGTGGCCAAAGCTGGGGATACCAGCTGAGGACGCACCCTTTATATATTGCAGTGGAGTGTGCACAGACCAAGCTGTGCTACAGATAAGGTGTGAATAAGTACTAGGTATGGTAAGTGATGTTCCACGGGTGTGGGAGAGTTCTGTGATGAAGAAGCGTAGTGACGGTAATTAAAAGGGTGAGGTGACCACGTGTGATGACGTCATATGATGTCATGGTCTAGGCCGTGTCATGTGATCTGGTCACGTGACCGGTGAACGAGTGAAGTGAAAATGAAAAATAATTAGGTTAGCGTATACGATATAACAGGAGGAGGGACACACCAAGGACAAGTGCTCTCACAAGAAAGCTGACGAGATGAAACCTTTGACGGAATCCAAGAAGGAGTGAGCAACAGAGAAGCCGGACCTTACTGCAAAGGTTGCCCACCTGCCCGAGAGTCCAACCTTATGACTCTTTGTGGCCCAGGCTGGACCAGATACCTCTGTAAACGATTGGATCATTGATTCAGGTGCCTCTGCGCACATGTGCTACAAAAGAAAG
>JBBPKS010000168.1:0-18712 GCA_038089355.1 Pulveroboletus ridleyi | reverse complement strand
CTGGCGGCGTGCGTGCATCGGTGGTGATTTTATCTGTCAAACATGCAATGGAAGAACGGACGCTGTAGCGTCTGATGGGATCATTGGAGCAAGTTCGGCGCGAAGTGTGCGTCGCGGCCATCGATTGACCAAGCCACATGATCGATCTTGGACTGGAATCACGGTGCCAAAACCGACCCGGAGAAGAGCCTTGTCTGACTATTCGTTCAGGGGCTGTGGAAAACAGATGAGCAACATGTCCATGTTCCCGGTTCCCATCTGCGCTGTAAAGCCGGATGGAATTGTCGGCGACCATCGCATCACACTAATTTCAGAACCGTCCTCGGGGATGGAGATGCTTGTGCTCATTGATAAGGTGGTGGTTTCAAATACCTTTTTGATGCTGCTGGAATACATGTGCCCATCAATGAAGATAATGACACCAAAGCTAGTGAAATCTTGCAACCTGAATTTCTTTGAGATTTTGGAGGCATGAAGTTGGTGAATCCATAGAACACTGTTGATCCTAGGTTTCTGGGGATCTGGTCATAAGATACCTGAAGTGGAATGAAGTCACCTCACTCACTTCAGGGGGTCTGTCAAACATGTGTACAGTAGAACTTCTCATATCACATACCCTCCCATTGCATACTCCTCATAGTGCATCTGATTTGCACTCCACCCATCTTGGGCAGCAGGGCCCAGCTATTACATATGGAATTAACATTGACAGTGTTGTCCAAATGTGAAAATTACTGTCTTTGGATAGTCTTTTTGTGCTTCCTTTCCCATGCCAGCTGAGTGCATTTTACATGGGCTGGAGCAGAAGCACAAATCCCACATTGGCCATGCCCCTTACAAGCCTCAAAAGCCAAAAGAGGGTGTTACAACAGACAATCCCAGGAGCTCTGTGAAAGATCTTGAAGAACAGCAGTCTAAGCTTACTCTTCATAATTGGCTAGTAGTATTCACTTTCATTGATGCTCATCCAGACCTGTCTCAAGATGCAATTGTTAAGCATTTCAAGACCCATCATGATGGTGCACTTGAATTTACCCAATCAACACTCTCAAAAGCTTCAGGATTGCAAGCAACTTGAAGCCCATGCTAACCAATTTCCAAATGCTCTCTCATCTAAGTGACGCTGTATTGTAACTTGCCCTGATGTTGATCAAGCACTGTTTCTGTGGGTCAAGCATATGGAGCAGAAGAAGGAAACAGTAAATGGCCCAATGCTTGTTGCCAAATGTGCCAAGTTTGAGGAGCAATTCAATGTTCCCAATGAGGAGTGTTTAAAGGGTGACCAGTGGATTGATAGTTTCAAGAGAGCTTATGAGATCTGGGAGTATCACTGTCATGGTGAGGCTACCTCAGTCAATATTGTTACAGTAGAAGCAGAGCAGACTCAGCTCAAGTCCATCCTGGCTAAATATAACCCAAGAGATTGTTTCAATTTTGATGAAACCAGCTTGTTTGCCTTGCAGGTCTCTCTGATTAATAACTGAATAAATATCATTGAACTATGATGGCAGTGTGCCACCTGAATGGGGGCTTGCAATGGAGCAAATGAGTGGCAAAAAATGAGACAAGGGGCAGGATCACAAAATGCAACAGTGCCTAGAGTATGCTTGGAATTATATCAGGGATCTAGAAAGTCAACTAGAAGAGAGCTGTAGAGACTAGGAGAAATGATGAATTCCAAGGATAGGAAATAAGTACAGTGTATCAACAGGTTTATATACATAAGTAAGGGGTTTAGGGCAGGTGTGGAAGAAATAAGTAATACACTAAGTGATAATGATGTCATCATGATATCATGATCTTGGTGATTTTGAATGGAAGTGGTTCCGAGCAAGCTAGTAAGGGAACAGTATGGACTCAGTCTCAAGTAGGAAGTACTGGACTGAGGTGTAACAACTGAAATCCACTGAACTAAAGTCCAAGATTATGTAATGTGTGTTAGAGATGACAACTCTGATCTCCTCCAGGCCCTCCTGTCCAACTCCAAGGTTCCTTAATGAAGTTCTGGACGAACTCCTATAACTCCTACATAGGAGTTACCGAAGTCCCATGGAAGCAGTCGGAGATGGATAGGATGGCTGGACTTGTGTTAAATGGCATATCAGTACGCATTCCTTATGTTATCCCTTTACCCTATCTTCGCTTCATTCTCATTCCATAACTTCGTGCTGTTTCCTCTCCCCCTTTACTATTCCCTTATGGAGATTGCTTGTTTCGCTTTGGAGTTGATTGGACTTTGTGCTCACATCTTCGCCTACCTTATATATATATTCCCTTTCACTCCTGGGTTCTTCTCAGTCGTTCCTGCTACTCCTTGGGCAGCTGTCATATCTGTCCCAGCCCCTACCAACTCCGGCCTCTGAACCCTACTCTGGACCCCATTCGTCTGCCTCTGGACTTCTTCACTCAGACTTCGCCCCTTTCATATCGGACTCCATTCTCCTAGTATCAGACTTCCCTCACTTTCCTTATTTAGTATTCCCTTTATACCTTCGACCCTCTATTCTCTAGTTATGACCCTTAGCCTCATCCCTTTGACCCTTCGCCACACCATATGTTCTCACTACGTATGTTCCCCGTCTCCATATGCTTCCCTTTTACCCAACATACCTTACCATACAGTTCTCCATCCCTCTGTCCGAACTCTGGACTGGACTTCAGTATATAAAGCTCCTGTATTCTGCTTCTGTACCTCAGTATGAATATCAAACCAGTCACCTCCTGTCTCTCATCCAACCCCCCTCTCTCCTACTCCCTACTCCCCTCCTATGAAATACGAGGACAAGAGCCTAGACAAGGGCGCGACACATAAGTCCTGCGCCAACGTCCTCCTAGGTACCCCCTGCCGCTCCGAACTCCATTCATCCCCTCACAAACTTCGTACACCAACCTTCAGACCTCCAATCGGACTTGAGTCCGGAGGAACTGGACTTGACAGCAGCGGCTGAGGTGAGTACCAGTCTTTGCTTTACCTTATTACTATTGCTAATTAGTGTAGTGGGCAATCACTGCCCTTTTACTTAGATTTTTCACAATGTATCCTTGTCATATCCTCGAGAAAGCTAAATAATTACAACATACCCACTTGACAAGTGATGGATTAAAAGGTCATACCCATACCCATCAAGAATTTCATGTGCTTCTCTCAAGTGAGTCCCTTTGTGAGAATGTCAGCAACTTGGTCTGAAGTTGGTATGTACTTAACCAAGATTTTGCCTGTGTCCATCTTTTCTTGAATAAAATGGTGCTAGATGCTGATGTGCTTTGTCTGCTCATGAAACATTGCATTCTTTGCCAGGGCTATGGCTGACTGGTTGTTGACCAATAGTTTTTGTCCCTTTAGATGAAAGACTGTCAAGCTTACTGAGTAGTAGACATATCCACATAGCTTCCTTTGTAGCAGTGGCAGCAGCCATATACTCAGCCTCTGTGATTGAGAGGGCAACAGTTGATTGTTTTTTTGATGACTGTTAAGTCTGGATCCTCCAGACTCAAGTCCGGTCAGAGTTCCAAAGGTAAGTACAAAGTTCATTGGAGGACAAACAGGAATGGGACAGAGATGGGATATCTAGGAAGACGTTGGTGCAGGGCTTATGTGTCGCACCCTTGCTGAGGTTCAGTCCTCGTATTTTATAGGAGAGGAGGAGGGCGAGAGAAAGGGAGAGAGAAAGAGACCAAACAAGGGTCAGGAGGAGACTAGTGTGATACATATTCGTACTAAGGTATAAAGATGGAGTACAGAGGGTTTATATACAAAAGTCTGATCGGAGTTCAGATGGAAGAATGGAGGAACATATGGTAAGGTACATCAGGTAAAAGGAAAGCATGTGGAGACAGAGAATATACGTAGGAGGAGATATATGGTGTGGTGAAGGGTCCAAGGTAAGAATGAAGGGACAAGGAAGGAATGAAGGGTTGAGAGGGAACAAGGGGAATACTAATTATGGTAACTACGAAAGTCTGAGTGGAGGGAATGAAGTCCAGGTATGGAGGTATGAAGTCCGGATTACGAGGTACTGGAAAGTGGTGAGAGGTTCAGAGAACAGAGTTTGGAGCAGATATGACAATGACCAGCTAATGGCTGTGCCTGCTAAAATAAATGTATACCCACTTTTTGACCTGCAATCTGTCTGATCTGCAGCCCAATCTGCATCTGAGTAGCCAAACAGCTCTTCCTTGATATCCCTTCAGAATATGAGTGATGCATGGGCTGTTTTGCCTAGGTGTTAAGTCCAGGTTCTCCAAACTCAAGTCCAGTTGGAGGTTCAAAGGTAAGTATATGAAGGTTGTCAGAGGATGAATGAAGGACAGGATGGAGATGAGATATCTAGGAGGACATTGGCACAGGACTTATGTGTTGCACCCTTGCTAAGGTTCAGTCCTTGTATTTCATAGGAGGGAAGAAGGAAAGTGAGGGAGAGAGAGAGAGAAAGACTGAACAAGGATCTGGAGGAGATTAGTGTGATATTCATACTGAGGTACAGAGATGGAGTACAGAGGGTTTATATACTAAAGTCTAATTGGAGTTTGGATGAAAGAATGGAGGAACACATGGTAAGGTATGTCAGGTAAAGGAAAGCATGTGGAGATGGAGAACATACATAGAGGAAGGCATATGGTGTGGTGAAGGGCCTACAGTAAGAATGAAGAGTTGAGAAAGGAATGAAGGGTCGAAAGAGAACAAGGGGAATACTAAATATAGTAAGTATAAAAGTCTGAAGGGAAGGAACAAAGTCTGGTGTAGGAGACTGAAGTCTCCTGTTGTGCAAACACCCAATCTCTCCAGTCTACAATATTCTGTGTCCGTCCAGGTAAGTTTTGGTTGTCAGGTTTGGTAAATCTGGTCTGGATTAGCTTAATCTAGTCCCGGATCGATGTTTTCCAACCCAGATCTGGTTTGGATTGATCCTGGATACATGCTGATTTACTTGGGTTTTTAGCTACCTTCTTTATTTCGCTTTTGTAAGTCCTAGGGAATGCCCTGGACTATAAAAGTGTGTCCCTATGGTTTTAATACATCTTTCTTCCCCTCCACTTTCTGTCTGTGTGAGTAGGGAGCTGGTCACCTGTCCTCTCTCATTTTCTGTGTCTTCTGTCCCCCTCCCTTGGGTCAAGTCTATACTTGCACCCTTTATTTATGTAATCCTTATCCATTCCAGAAAGGATTAGTGTTTTACACCACGTATGGAGGTACAAAGTCTGGGTTACGGAATACCAGAGAAGGGATAAGGGGTTCAGAGGACAGAGTTTGGAGTGGATATAACACTAGGTAGCAGTGCACTTGTTTGAGTGTGGTGACATGCACACTTCCTGGGGTGGCCACATGCTTGCTCAGGATGCTGACTGTGTAGGCAAGGTCGGGTTGGGTGGCTGTTATCATGTACATACATCAAGGATCTGAGAGCACTCTGATACTCCTTAATGTCCACCTCAACATTCTCCAGTTTGGGAAGTTTTGTATGTGGATCAAGTAGCATGACTACAGGGTGGGAATTTTCCATGTTGAAACACTAGAGTATCAAGTTCATGTATTGATGTTGGGATAGCTGAATGGTTCTCTTGTCATGGTCATGGATGATTTCCATCCCAAGGGTCCAGCATGCTTCACCAAGATCAGTTATGTCATACTCTCACATGAACTGCTCCTTAAGGTGCAGGATGGCACCTTTATCCTTCAATAAGATCATCTTGTCATCCATATATACTGTGACAATGATCAGAGTGCCATCCTCAACCTTGTAAAATATGCTGTGGTCAGTGTTATTACAAGTGAAACTGAGCGATTCAAATATGGCATGCAGGCATGCATATCACGTCATGCTGGCTTGCTTCAGCCCATACAGTGCATGTAGTAGGCACCAGACAATGGAGTCAGAGAGATGGAAACTGGGCAGTGGCTTTAAGTAAATTTCCTCATCAAGTTTTCCATTTAGGAAGGTCAATTTTATGTCCATTCAGTGAATTTTGAAGTTATACTTTGCTGCTAGAGCAAGTAGTGCACAGATTGTGGTGTTGAACAGGACCCTAGTAGCTGCAGAGGATGGCTAGTAGGACTCACATAGAGAGGTTTAAGAATGTTGGGACAGTTTAACCTGGTGGTTACGTGTCAAAAGACTTATTCAAACTCAGTAGTCTGAGTGTGAAACTGTAGGTACATGATTATCTAAGACTACCATAAAAGGTAACTAAGTGTGTACTACAGTAAAAGGGTAGTGAATGAGTCACACTTATTCAACACTTGGGTGAAACCTTGCATGATGAGCTGCACCTTATATTTCTCAATTTCACTGGTTGGGTCACATTCGATCTTAAAGACCCATTTTGAGCTGACAACCTTACAATTTTACAGTCATTTGACTTCTTCATATAGCCCAATCTTTTTGAATTGATTGAGCTCATCTTCCATCACCTTCAGCCAGAGATGTGAGTCCAAGCAATTTATGGCCTTCTTGTAAGTGCAAGGTTCATCATCTGTTCCCATGTCTGCACAATATGCACATTCATTGATTGGATTCCCATGATCGTTGCTCTCCTCAACCCTTATCACCTCACCATTGCCCCCTGCTTCTTTGTCTTCTTCCCTCTCCTCAGGTGCGTTCCCTTTTTCTTTATTTGCTCCTGATGTAAATCACTTATATGAGTTCACAAAATAGCAATTGTCATTGTCACAGATCAGTTCCCTGTGTTACAAATCCCCTTGCACCTAACTATTTCCTACACTCTCATTTCCTACATTCTTTCCATCCTCATGTTCGTTATGTCACGTGACCTCCATGAGGCTGATAACATGACCAGTCACATGATGAGTCCAGACCCTGATGTCATTTATGACATCATAGTCTCAAGGTTGCCACATGGCAAACCCCAGACTACCTTAGACTCTCATCTCTATCAGATCTCTATGGCAATCCTGCCACCTTCTAGATCTCCTGATCTGATCTAATCTCCCCTTGTATCCTTTAGTATATATTGGATCTTGATCCCAATCCTCAGATCTCTGATCCTATCTCCTAGGACTACAATCTAGATCTCAGGGCTTACCTTCTTGTAGCCTGACCTCTTCAATCTCTGTCCTTCCATTCCTTCATTATGCTTACCATATTATGTTCATTACCATGTATAGTAGTGTACAGCTTGGTCCATGCACGGACCTAGGCAATATATAAGGCCAGTGGCCTAAAGCCAGGAACCCCAGCTTTAGCCACTTGTCAGTTCAGCTCTCCTCTGTGTGTTAAGGGACTTGTCCCTTGTCCTCAAGAAGCTCTGGCGGTTCCTGCTCTGGCTAGCCCCCAATATGGGTATCCTCTCTCTTCTGCCAGGTGGCTCCATCATTAGCTTCCTCTCTCTAGGGTTATGGTTTGGTCCAGCTGACAGTTAGAGTTTGGTTTCAGTGAACACGATGAGCTGTTCACAACACCCTGCACTGGTGATTGGACTGTCTCACTTCAGGTGGTGGTATCAGGTGTGGGTACAGTGTTGGTGGGGTGCATGGTTGTGTTAGTGGCTTCACTGATAGCCTGTGGTAGGTGTTTACATGTATTTGTGGCTTCTAAACATTTTTTGTAGTGCTTATCAGATCTGTTTGAGTGGACTGTGCCATCCCATCAGGAGGGGTGGTTTTGAGCATACTGAGGTGTTTGTCACATTGCTCAAGGTACATTCCACTTCTTCTTCACTTTCCATATCTGATTCATTCATTTCCTGTGTGCTCCCATCAGATTCACTGTCCATTTCGTGAGTAGCACCACTTTCTCACTGTCCACTTGGCCCATTGGGTGGTCCAAAGGTACATTTTGATTTTCCCTTTTGGATTGTGCACTAATGTTGACAGTCACTTGATTTGGCCCATTTTCATCAGTCTCATCAAATATGACATCCCTGGACTTGAGGATGCAACTGGTAGTGTGGTCCAGACAAAGGTAAGCCCTCTTGTTTTCAGTGTATCCAATGTGCATGCACTCAATCAACTTCATGTCTAGCTTATGCCATTTTTTATCCAGTATGTGTACATGCACTTTATAACTGAATACCTGTAGGTGTGCAACTGACAGTTTATTTCCAGTGAACTTCTCATATGGCATCACATCATCTGGTGTTGAATGGTGTAGGAGTCAGCAGTCTCCTATGGTTGCATACCACTTTTTTCAGCTTATTCAAGTGTCCATCAAGCCCCTTGTCTGTGTCTTGTGTTTGTCCATATCATCCTGAGGTCAGTTTGTTCCATTGTTTTTTTATCTGTTCATCTATCTGCACATCTGGTTCTGGGTTGCAGCAGATCTGTGCATCTGGTCTGATTCTGTTCACTGGGTCATTGGTGTTTACTTATTGTTCACCAGTTCTGCCACATTTTGTCACTCGTTTTGATATGAACTATATCAGTTAGTTTTCCTTCACGTTTCAATATTTAGAATTGAGCATCCCTTCATAGGGCCTTGGCTGTTGTCATAAATACGAAGTCTTGGGAATGCCTGGACTATAAAGACTCTGTATTGGGATCATAAAGCTTATCAATCTTTTACCTGGTTGGTTATCATCTTCATCAAGAATTGCCCTTTTCATTGTCATTGTCATTTTCATTGTTCAAGCAGTCATTATCATTGTTCCGGGTCCCTGTCCTTGACCTGCTGTTGGTATCTGGCCCTCATCCTTGGCCAGTTTATTCATTATCATAACGCATATTTATCCAGATTGTATTCCCCTCACTTTCACACACCAAGGTCAGTTGTAACTAACCCTCACTCACTGACATCCCCACAGAGAACCCCTTGGGATAAGCACAACTTGCCCACTCACATACACCACACACACAAGTACTGTTTTACAACAGGTTGGTAATCTGTTCAAGACATGTGTAGCATGGAGTATGGTGTGTCCCCAGTATGCATCAGATAGGTTTGCATCATGTAGCATGGCATGTGCACTCTCCACTAATGTCCTGTTCATCCATTCACTAATGCCGTTCTTGATGAAATATTACCTCATTTGAAAGGCATGTCAGGATCCTGAATTGCTAAGAAACAGTAGGATCACTTACCCACCAATCTGGATGGTACCCAGATTGTACTGGATACTATGCCGGATACACTGGATCTGGATAAACCAGTCCAGATCAACTATATCACATCACTTGTCCATAGTAAGGTATCCACATTCTTCATGCTTTTGATCTATGACATCTATTGAGGTATGAGCTTGTCACCCATACTATAAAACCTCTTCCTTCTGGTCCATAGCACCTCAGTTATTTTTGCCTGTCTGGCAGCAGCTGAGGTGAGTACTTGTATATGCATTACATTCCCTTTTTCTCATACATAATAGTTTGGATCACTCTGTATTAACTAGGTAAATAAATAGTTGTTTTTGCCTGAAAGTTCTCCTGTGGTGTATAGGCATTTGTTTTTTTGTGGTGGATTCCCTTCCTTTTAAAGTGTGCCTCAAGTTCCTTTGAACCATATTTGCTGCCTTCATCTGATTGAATTAGGTTTGCCCACTCCCTAATCACAGTTTCAGCACATTCAAGGTAAGTTTTCATTTCCTTAAATGTTTCAGCCTTTGACTTTAACAGTTTCACTGTGACATGATGAGAGTATCTGTCTATGAAGGTTATGAAGTACTGATGGCCTGCTCAGGTCTGGGTCTTCATAGGTTCACAGACATCAGTATAGATCCAGTGCAGGACGCAGGGGTTCTTGATCTTTGACTCAGTAGGTATTGCCTTACAGGTTTGCTTTCCTTCCAGGCAAGGTGTGCAAGGTGCCAATTTTGTTGGATCACCCATTATTTGCATTCCATTGACCATTGTATTTTGTTGTAGCTTTATGACAGACTAGAGGTTCACATGTCCCAGTTGCTAGTGCCAGGTTTCAAGTGAGGCCTTGGCAATTGATGTTTTGCTACAGATGCGTGAAGCAGCTCATCTGGGCTGATCAATGGCATAGGACTGTAGGCTATTTGGGCAGTTTTGGTCATGCAGGGGGTAGTGCTCAGAATATACAGGGAATTTTTCTTTCATGCTACAGCAGTAATGGACCCATCCTTTGAGATATGGCAAGAGTGTTCTTCAAAGGATATCTGGAAGCCCTTGCTAGTGAGGCAAGACACTGACAGTAGGTTGCCATTGAGTTCAGGAATATAGTAGATGTCCTGCATGATGGTGTCATGGCTTTGTCCCTCCCTAATGTCTACCTTGATGCAAACCTGTCCTATACCTATGGCTGGTATTGTCTGACTGTCACCAATCTTCACAGGCTGTGGGGGTGCAAGGGTTCAGAAAGACATGAACCATGTTCACTGACAAGTCATGTTTGCAGAGGCACCCAAGTCAACTATCCAATTGAAAGAGATATGGTGTTCATTATGCTTGTTCAATACTATGAATAGCTGAAGCATCTGCAATCTTTGCTGTGAGTTCAGATTTCTGGTTTGGGTTCCTAGACTTGTCCCTCTTGCTGCTCAAAGTTGACATGGTGCCTTTTATAGCTTCCTTGGCCAACTTCTTGAAACACTCCCCATGATGGAATTTGTCACAGTAGTCACATTTCTTTTTTGTCTTTTTGTCTTTTGACTTCTCCCTTGCCCTTTCTTTAGGCTTTTCCTTTCCCTTGTCCTTTGTCAGGCCCTTGGCTATTAAGGCTGATTGGGTCATTTTTCAGGATTTCTCCTTAATGAGGACTTGGACAATTATGGAGTCAGTTGACAGCTTGTCAGCAGTCAACATTAGGATAGTTTGGAGAGTTGAGTATGACAATGGGAGTGATATGGCGATGGCTATGACTACCAGTGAGTCATCAAGAGTTTGGCCCAGAGACTCTAGGACATAGGCCTTTTGCTGCATTACATTCAGCTGTGGCTCCATCTTGGTGATGTCAGAGAGTATTCTATGGAATAGTTCACCTATCAAGTGGGTGACTGTTTGTTGGCCCTTCCCTTCATAGCACTCCTTTAACTTTTTCCAGATCTCCTTGGCTGTGATCAAATAGATTATCTCACTCAAGGGTTCATCCTTTAGTGTGAGGGTTATTGGGGCATGTGCCTTCTTGTCATGGCTTTCCCAGTTGAGGAAGGCAAGTGGGTCATTTCCATCAGGTTTCCTTTCAGTACCATTCACAAACCCAATTAGTCCTTGAATGTTAAGGATCATCTCAATGCAGTACTTCTACATCTGGTAGTTGGTACCATCATTTTTGAGTGATGGGATGTCATATAAGTGACTTGAGGATTGTGTGGATTTGCTAAAGCCAGCTGTGGACTGACAAGAAGCTGACGAGATGGAGGAAACAGTCAGTGAAGTCATGATTGAGTGAATGTTTTCTGTTTCAAGGAAGCTCAGGGCTCATAATCTTTTGAATAGAAGTGCTTCCAAGCAAGCTAGTAAGGGAACAGTATGGACTCAGTCTCAAGTAGGAAGTACTGGACTGAGATGTGACAACTGAAGTCCACTGAACTAAAGTCTGAGATTATGTAATATATCCTTGTCATGCCCTCAAGAAAGCTAAATAATTACAACAGGTGATGGCATATGTAGGATCTGGACCAATGACATCATGGAATGTTCTGGAAGGTTCCAATAAGATATGCTCACATGATCAAGGGAAGATAAGAGATGATAAAATAAGTCACCTATGCCTTCACTTGTACAGTCAGGGCATGCAGTGCCTTGCAATTATCTGTGGGAATTTCATTTTGCTTTAATAGGAAAAAATAAAGTACATACTCTTGGCTATGATTTTGTCCCCAGGATCATGTGATTCTGTTCAGTGGCTGTGAAAATATGCCCGTTTTAAATGACAATACCATTATAACAGTTTTGCATCTTCTAATATCCCAGATATACATATTGGTACTTGATATAACCTCTTTTTGCCTTGATCACTGCCTTAATCCTTCTAGGCATGGTCTCTATCAACTTCTAACACTCCTTCATTGGTATTCCCTCCCATTTCATTTTAAATTCTTCCCATAACTCATGAATCGCTTTAAATAGGGCTTTCTATCAGGAACAACACAAACAACTCAAAGTGAGAAGTAAGTGAGGCCAAAACCGCAGAACAGACTAAGGTGTGGCAATAGGCACACATGCAGAGAATGAACCATAGCAATGAGAATTCCAAGAACGAAGGCTAATTACAGGATATGTACTACTTATATAGGTACTTCCAACCCTAATGCCTGCTAAGCCCTAAGCAACGATCGAGATCTGGTTAAGATCCGAACGAAGCCCTTGACCCGGTGTTGCTAACGGATCAACGATCTATGGATATAAATAGGTTAATGCGATCAGTCTATGATCGGGTGTGAAATATAAGTAAGCCGGTTTATAAGCGGCTGATAAATAGAATGGAATGACATAATAAATATGGAATGATGTCAAAGGTCATGTCAATAGGCTGGACCTTGATGTAGATGGAATGGAATGAGCAAATGAGGGTAGCCTAGACCTGAATTAGTGAAATGGTGAAGGAAATGCTAAGGTAAGCAGTGAATTAAGGAAATGGGATTAAGATAGGAGCGTGAATATCGTAACATAGACGTTGAGAAATCGTGGTTCTGACACTTTCTAGTATTCTTTGGTATAAATATTGAGTTAGTCTCTTCCTCCTCCTCATCTGATTTCCTCTTTTTACCTTCTTCCTATGCTCCTTTGAAATATAAGGATTCAGCATAGACAAGGGTGCAACACATATATTCTGTGCCAAGTCCTCCTAGATGCTCTCTTTGACCTCTGCTCCAGATTCCCATTTATTCTCCTTATCTCTTCTATTCTCTCTTATCTGGACCTCTGGTAAGACTTGAGTCTGGAGGTCCTGGACTTGACACAATGCCTAGCTAAAAAAAAAGAGAGTATTTGTTCTTGATTACAGCCTTCATACCTGTTTTATTTAGCTCTTTGCATACTGTGGAGGTGAAGAGAGGCTGGTTGACTATTTATGCTTTTTCAAGATCAGAGGCAGCTAAGTGATAACAAAGAGAATGCACCACTAGAGATATCATGGTAACATTATCCAGATATGGGATGGGGGAACTCATGGTCAAGTCTTGGCTAGATTCCTGGATAGGGATAATAATCTGTAAAGATAATCCTGTGCTTTTATTATTGGTAGAGACCTTAAAAGTCTTTGGGGGAGGGCATGTGAGTAAATGGGGAAAAAATAAAAAGAACAGAATGGGGAGCTCACTTGTTGTCTTCCTTTAGGACCTAGCTAATGGGAATTTTGCTTTCTCATATGCTTGTATAAACTACCTATAGTATAAAACCATTTGGACATGGACAATGGGCTCAGAGCAATAGCAAAGAAAGACCCCTTGCTAATTATGATAAAGAGTGATGGCTTGGCCAGTATGGGCAGCAATAAAGGAGATTGTGGGAATGTATTTCCTTTTGTGACTAGTACACAAGTTCTTATTGTCAAAGATAAGAAAATAGTGAAAACACTAATAAGATATGGGGGTGAGAGAAGAGGACAGAAAAAACAACACAGATGTGTTGCCATAATTTAAATGAAACATAGCTCAGGGTTGTTATTTATGTTCCTTTCCCTGAATACATTGTGGTGGAACTAAAATATCTAGTTCCAAAAAAGAAAATGTGATATAAGCATCATACAAATTAAAGCAGGGACAAATAGAAGGGTGCAAAAAAATAAGGGGATAAATAAAAAGTGGGAAATTTTCCTAAAAAAGAAGATTTTCCATAGAAAAAAAGAGAAAAAACCAGATACTCTGGTGAAAAGAGTAGAATTCTAGCGAACACACCCTGGGGGGGTGCAAGCGATCCTGTCGAAAATCTGATAAGCTCACCTTCCCCTCCAGCAATAGTGTAGGACCCAGCCCCAGAGGTGCTGGGGCAGGCAGGATTCCCACCCATCCGAACAATCCCAGTTTTCTGGGAAAAATCCTCAAAATCATCCAGGATTTCAGCCGGCATTGTCTTCTGCAGCATATTCCAGAACAGGGCAAAAACAGTGCTAGATTTTGAATCCAAGTCCTCGGCAGCATCAGAAGGAAGCTTTGACAAGAGATTCTTCACCCAATCGAATTTCGGTGCGCTAAGAGCACCTGCTCCGTACCCAATCAAAGCAAGCTTTCCTGGGTCTTCGAGCTTAGTCTGCAGTTAAGCCTGAGTGCTTGGTGGAAGCAAAAAAAGGCGCACCCGAACGCTTCGCTTGTGAGCAACAACTTCCCGAACTACTCCATCAGCCCAGCTGAGAACCCCCGGATCCCAGCAAAACTCCCGAATGACCACTAGAATGAGCTCCCCAGTAGTCGCATCCCGAATGACTGCCTGAGAACTAGAGGAGATAATCCGCTGGAGAAGCTCAGGCTGGATCTTCAAGAGAGAATGTCTTTTCTTCCGGTTATCGGCTTGCTTTCCTTCAGCTAGAATACTATACCACCTAGCCCGGACTTGGTCGTTTTTGTACCACCAGTAGCCCTTTGGAGGGTAGGGCTGTGCAAGTTTGGTGAGGCTAGCCACTGGGAATGAGGCAAGAAACTCCAAGCGCTTCGCACTGGTGAAATTCAAGCGAAGGCGATCGATAAGAATAGCCCTGGACATCCTTAAGCGGACCTTCTGAGCCTGATACTCCCTCCATCCAGCAAACAGAGGTTGGAGTTTTTCATTGCTCGGGTTTCGGCGCCATTCCTCACCGATCCATTCGATAAACCAGGCAAAGAGGTTGCTGGTAGAAGGAGGAAATAGGTGGTTCCAGCAGGTGGCCAGTTGGCCAGCCATGACAGCGCGGAAGTATGGGTAATCAGCCCAAGGAAGAGATGAGATGATGAGATCGTCATCTGCAGATTGCCATGCAACCTGAAGAAATCGATTTTTCATTCTAGCAGAAGCACTAGGCTGAGGAATAAGAACCAGTAAATATCCAGATAAGACTGACCCGAGCGGCCCGAAAAGCAAGGCTCTGGAGTTCGTCAGCACAAGCAAGTTGGTGGGCCAACCAGAGTAGAGCGCAAGGGTCCTCAAAGATTGAGCAGCCCGTTTTTCGTGCAGGCAGGAGCAGTAAGGGATTTCTGGATTCCTGCAGCTGCAAGATCCAGTGGGCAGGAGGGAGCGCAATGAGATGGCAGTCGCAGCTAGTGCCAAGAGAACACTTGGCTTCTCCCGGGCTGCAAGCTGCCAGTAAGTGGCCCGGATCCAGGATCCAAGGCCCAAAAACAAGGTGCTCGCCCGCGGAAACACTCAGTTGGCACACTTCCCATTCAAGAGTTGCTTAGCAGAACTTTTAATTGCACAAGGCAATCGTCGCAATACACCGCTAGCACCCACTTGGTGCTGGCCCTAGGCCCACCCCAAACGCCAGCCAGGACGGAGCTGGATCTTCTAGTCAGCCTGTGCACCCGGTAACTGGTTTGCTACACTACAATCACAATCCAGACTAAACCAACTTGGCAGCCATCTTTTGCATTTTGCTGCGCCCACCCCGCGCCTGCGCAGGGGGGCGCACCCAGGACTGAGCAGCGAGCTGGTGCAGAGGTCAGCGGAATCCAAGCAGAAGCATTGGATCAAATGGGATGTGCACCTTGGGAATAATGAGCTGCACAGATCCAGGACTGGGCGACAAGCTGGTGCAGAGGTCAGCAGAATCCAAGCAGAAGCATTGGATCGAATGGGATGCGCACCTTGAGAATACCAGCCCACACAGATCCAGGAATGGGTGACGAGCTCCCACAATGGTTACCAGGACCCAAGCGGAAGTGCTAGACCGAGCGGGAAGCAGACCTCGGGAGCAATGAGCCGCCCAGATCTAGGGCGGCTGACTGGGGCTGGTGGAGAGGTCAGCGCCACCCGAATAAAAACGTTGGATGGAGTAGGGAAATGCACCTCGGGAATAACGGGCTACGCAGGCGGGCTCGTGCAGGACTGAGTGGCACGCTGGTGCAAAGGTTAGTGGTATCCAAATAGAAGCGTAAGATTGAGCGGGAAGCACACCTGGGAAACAACGAGCCACCCAGATCCAGGATGACCGAGTGACGAACTAGTGCAAAGGTTAGCGGCGGCCAAGTAGAAACGTAACACTGAGCAGTTAGCGCACCTCGAGAACAACGAGGTGCCCAGATCCAGGATAACTGAGCGATGAGCTGGTGCAAAGGTTAGTGGTATCCAAATAGAAGCATAAGATTGAGCGGGAAGCACACTTCGGGAACAGCAACCTGCCTAGATGCAGGACAACTGAGTGACGACCTGGTGCAAAGGTTAGCAGTGCCCAAATAGAAACGCTGGATGGAGTAGGGAACACACCTCGGGAACAATGAGCCGTGCAGACGGGCTTGCACAAGGCCAAGTGACGAGCTGGTGCAAAGGTTAGTAGTATCCGAATAGAAACGCTGGATGAAATAGGGAAACGCACCCTGGGAATGATGAGCCGCCTAGATCCACGACTGAGCAGCGAGCTGGTGCAAAGGTTAGCGGTATCCAAATAAAGACACAGGATGGAATAAGGAAACGCACCCTGGGAATGACGAGTCGCGCAAGTGGGCTTGTGCAGGACCGAGTGACCATCTGCCACAAAGGTTAGTGGTACCCGAATAGAAACGCTGGATGGAGTAGGGAAGCGTACCTCAGGAGCAGCGATCTGCCCAGATCCGCGACCGAGTGACGAGCTGGTGCAAAGGTCAGCGGCATCCAAAAAGAAATGTTGGATGGAATAAGGAAACACACCTCGGGAACAACAACCCGCCTAGATCCACAGCCGAGTAACGAGCTGGTGCAAAGGTCAGTGCCATATGAATAAAAACGTTGGATGGAGCAGGGAAACGCACCTCGGGAACAGCGACCTGCCCAGATCCGCGACCGAGTGACGAGCTGGTGCAAAGGTTAGCACCACCCGAATAGAAACGCAGCGCTGAATGGGAAACGCACCTTGAGAATAGCAGGCCGCACAGACGGGCTCGTGCAGAACCGACCAACGAGCTGGTGCAAAGGTTAGTGGCACCCGAGCAGAAGCGCTGGATCAGATAGGAAGCACACCTTGAGAATAACGGGTCACGCAGATCCAGGACTGGGTGGAGAACTAGCGCAAAGGTTGCCGCCATCCGAGTGGAAACACTGGGTGGACCAGAGAAGCGCACCTTGAGACTAGCGTAATCCAGGACCGAGTGATGAACTGGCGCAAAGGTTAGCGGCATCTGGTTGGAAGCGCTGAGCGGAATGGAGAAACGCACCTTGAGAGCAGCGAGCCGGGCAGGGCAGATCCAGGAATGGGTGACGAGCTGCTGCAGATGCCAGTGGCATCCAAATAAAAGTGCTGGATGGAGCGGGGAAGCGCACCTTGGGAATAATGACCTGCCCAGCCGGGCTTGTCCAGGACCGAGTGGCGCTGGTGGGAAAGTTAAAGGCGTTCAGCCGGGGACTGAATTGAATGAAAAACCCACTCAAAAATCACAAGCTGCCAGCGCAGGCCACAAGATCTACCCCAGTAGCACCACGAAGCAGCCAGGCCGCCCTGGCTGAGCCAACCCTGCAAAATTCGACCGCGAGGTGTGCAACCCAGTGTAAGGTGCATGAAATAAACCAAATGAAACAAAGCCATCTCCAGAGAGCTGGACTGCTGGACAGCTGGTAACCAGGGAGCGATACTTTGATAAACTTCGACAAGCCTCAATTGATGAGGGGAGCGCTGGGAACCTGGCCGAAGCACTAAGGCCGGCCAGCAAGCCACCTGCAGGTCGCTAATGAACCAGAGGTAGCTGGTGTTCACTGGCAAGCCAACGGCTGTGTACTGACACGGCGCAGCCAGTGCAGCAGAGGCAGGCTACCTCTTGGCCACTCACTAACTGTACAGTAGCAGAGCCAGGAAAACCAGCTGAAAGTCAGAGCCACCTGCAGGTCGCTAATGAACCAGAGGTAGCTGGTGTTCGCTGGCAAGCCAATGACTGCGTACTGACACAGCGCAGCCAGTGCAGCAGAGGCAGGCTACCTCTTGGCCACTCACTAACTGCGCAGCAGCAGAGCCAGGAGAGCCAAAGTCGGTGGTTTGGATTTGTCCCGGGAACTTGAAGAACTTGAGGAAGAGCGGGACCGTGAGGGAAGCGCTAGATTTGACCAGCTGGTGGCATCCTGGGTCGGGTTGGAGCGATCAATAAGGCGGGCAGCAAAAGTATCTTGATTGCGTGGGCACCTGGAACGGTGAAACCTGCGAAAAAAAATAAAGCAGGTTAAGCAGAAAGCAGTTTGCCCCAAGCAGAAAGAGCGTGCTAATGCCACGAACCGGGACAAAGAGAGAGCGCTGCAGCAATGGCAGAGTGGAAATAGCACCTGCAGCTACGATGGGAAGCAGCCGAAGAAGGAACGAGAGGACTGAAACAGTCAGGCTCGTTCACTTCTGTGAAGCTGATGGGATGCACGGAAAGGATACAAGAGATAATCTGGAAGAGGCGCGAACCTAATGAGAGAAGCAAAGGAAAGTATAAGAGGCAGCATTCTCGCACCATTGGTTTCTCAGAGGAAACATCAAGACCGATGTTTTGCTGCTGCTGAGGATGAAGAGTGAGGACATGCGAGCGGAAACAAGATGTGACTTACCCAACCATGCTCAACCCTGGGTTTGGCACAGTGGAAGCACGCCTGGCATTGTTGTGATGGCTAAGATGGGGTTGGTGGTGGGAATCATGAGATCATATGCAGTTGACTGTTGATCTGCTCATCAAGTTTGTTGGGGCGGAATGCAAGGGCGAGCGTCATGGAGGCTGCACACGCTTATGT
>JBBPKS010000167.1:0-18714 GCA_038089355.1 Pulveroboletus ridleyi | reverse complement strand
TAGGTCTCGGGGTGGAATGGGTCGCCAACCTTGAGCGACAGCGCCTTCTCGGTGAAGAGCCTCAGGAACTCGTCATAGACACCCTCCTGGACAAAGATACGTGACCCGATACTTAGCCGTGGTTCCAACTGCGGGTAATGTCAGTCCCAGATTCGTTTTCAAAGCACGTAGAGAAAACGAACGAGATACCAAATGCGGCCCAGTTCACAGCCTGTTCTATATCCGCATCGTCAAAGATGATATTGCGTCCTTCAGGTTGCTCTTGGAGGATGCTTCCAGGATCTTGCGACTGACAGTGAAGGCGATTTTCTCGATCTTCATGTAGCAAGAGATGGCGTTGCCGACAGTGTTACCATATAGCCATAGCCAGTGAGAATGTTGATGACACTGGGAGGGAAACCAGCCTGATGAGGTGAGTGGCACAGTGTACATGCACAACTGAGTCTACCGAGCTGCGTGAGAGCTATGATTGGAGAATATCCAGCACACAAGGTAGGTGCATAACCCAAATCAAAACAATCTACTCACGAAGCACTCACTGAGTACCTACGGTTCGCTGCACAGACTAGGCGTGCTCCTATGGCATAACATTTGCGTCTTTATTCCCACCGCGTACCGCACGCCACACGCCGCTTTGTGTTGTGTCTTTGGATGGCGCTTTGCTGCGGTCGCTATGCACGAACGGGTACGTGAGATGTGACAGCGATTGGGCGAGCGCGTAGCCCTTCGACCTGGTGAACACCTAATGGGCTGGAGGAGCTGCGTGGGCGGACGGCTACCCTCGCGTTCAATGCCTGGCAGGTGTCGCTTCTGGGTCCCTGCTCCGGGGAGCTGTGAGGGAGCGTCGAGCTGTGAGAGGCGCTTTGGGTGTGGTGCGGTGGGTGCGACAAAGCTTGATGGTACCGTGATATATCGTTGCATACATACGCTCTCCCAATTTTATCAAGGCCTGGCTCAAAAATTTCCAAGTCCAACGTTCCAGAAACATTACTTCCTGTCACCATCTCACACTCTTGTGACTGAGTTTTTACCCCGCGTGCCTTATCTGCATCCATCTCGCCAAATCAGCGCAGCCGTGTTCATGAACGCATTGGAGAATAAGTAGTTCAGTCATGTGAGGTGGCGGATGGATGATCATCACAAAAATTAACAAATTGAGACATGCCCATATACATCCTACAGATCTGTGAGGAATCCAGTGGAGCAATATTGTGCCGCTGGAACTGATATCATAGAGTGTATTTGCATGTACTCAGTGCCTTAGTTCAGATGGAGTAGTCATGTACGATATCTTGCTCGATTGTATCTACCTGTGGAAGTAGATGGGAATATATCGCTACTAGAGCTTTGTGCTCCTCGTCTTTGAAGTTGTATCAAGAATATCTTAGCAGTTATTGCCATGTACTTAACACACCCATGGAATATATTGATTGTAGCGAACTATAGTGCACTATATCCCTCCAGTGCATAAATGTCATCGTCCAATTCCTCACCCTCATCCGGAACAACACGGTCTAGATCTTCTTTGTCTGATTCGGATTCACCCTCTAGCCTTCCCCCATCATTGCTGGCAACATCTTCTTCATCGTCTCCATTTGAATACCCCCAGGTTTCTAATTCTGCCCCCAATTCCAGGTTTTTCTCCACTCTCTGCTCTTCAGAGGCGTCCTCATCCTTGTCTTCGTCCATGTCTTCATCCCTGGTTGGATCCTCCACTGATTCGGATTCATTTTCACTGTCTGAGCTTGAGCTGCCTTCTTTCACAGGCTTTCCCGTGTCCTGGAAAAGCAAGTCGTCCCAATCACATGTCACTTTGTGACTGATCCCTCCCCCATGGAACCGCATAAACATATCATGGTCAACAAACCTGGATATGTTAGTCACTTGTTGGAAGGAACACTTAGCTACTTACATGTTCACATAGTAGTACTTCCAATCCATGTTGGGATCATCTCCATCTCTGACTCGACGTGCATGTAAGGGGCCAAGTAGGTCATATGAGCGATAGTATGCAAAAGCTGGTATTAAGTGAATCCCTTGCACGACTGAGTCAGGGTCAAGGAACCCGAACGCTTCTAAGAGATTGTCCTCGTCAAAAAACTGTAGCCTGTGAAGGCGTTTTTCGTTCCACCCCAACGGATAGTTGATGTCACGGCGAAACCAGCACACAAATAACACATCCATCCGTCTTTGTCCCGAAAACGGCATGGAGACACGCTCGCGATGCTGGACCATCACATGGAAGATATGAATAACCCATGTGTACCAATAGGGATGAGTTCTCTCATCTTCGTGTGAGAGAACCATAACATCGGCTCAGCTGCATGGATTGATTGTATCTTGCTCCCGTCGCAGGTCATAGGTCATATAGTTGATCTGAAGCATATTGTGGAAGTAAACGAAGTTATCCCTGATGTGGATACACTTCCGATCTATATCTGAAAAGTTATGTTTATCACCATCATAAGCGAGACTGCGTGCACGAGCGAGCAAGTGGTCACTCAGTCGGGGAAGAAAATCCTACGAAATTGAGTTAGGACGTCTCGCTTGAGTAATATTATCTTACCCTGAATGCAGGGTCATCCTTTCGCCTCCCCAACCATGCACTGAGGTCCTTCTTCTCCTGAGACCATTGGGCCATGTTGTAATGCTCTGATGGGGAAGTGCGGGCACACCATGGTGCTGGGTTTTCCTCTGCATTGATTCATCTCCGAGCATCTTCAATCTTTCTGACAAATCACTCAATCGCTTCTTGGTTCGCGATGCTTTGAACCATCATATCCTTTTTCTTTCCTGAGCGTGGATACCGTCTCTTGTAACGACGGTGTTCCAGCTCCCCCTGTTCGAATACAATTAGCTGAGATTGTGTAGAAGACCTCACATACCACTTGTGTAGAATAATTGTCCGTTGTCCCAAATCGACATATTGTATCTGGATAATCCCCGAGCACATGAAACTTGTAGGTCAACAAGTTTAGCTTCTTCTCCTTCGGTTTCAACCTTGTTGTCGGCATCAGAGCTCCTTTCCGTGCAGCTAGTGCAGCTCTACAACGGCCATGTGCCACATACTCCTGAGGGAGTTCAGTTATAACATAGTACTCGCACGTTGTACATTGAAATTTCCGCAGGGAGTGGCCAAGGTAGGTGGTAGCTGCGTCAAAAAATGACAGTGTCACTTCGCTGTGCAGGCGCAACTTCGCAAAGACATGTCAGGTTGCAAGGTCAAAAAGAATGTCGAGAACGATGTTGTTGTGCTCGCCTGGCAGAAGGCCCTCAAAGACTGGCAGTGCGCACTACATTGGGTCGGTAGAATGAAATAAAACATATCATCATGCTTACCTGAAGAAGGTCCTCGAAATCTCTCACAGCTAGGTGATTCATCGCTGATGCGTTCTTGTGAAATCGTCGGATAGTCTCACAACCAAACATTGGAACCTGTCAGTACCTGAGATGACAAACTCTTAAGCCAATCAACCTGACCTGAGATTTGATCGTACGTACCTGTAATTCAGCTGTTGGATGGCAGTCCCCCCCTGAGCAAACAATATTCACATTAAATGCGTGAATACTGCCTTCCATACTCCTGATTCAAACTCGTGTAGCAAGTCCATGACAAGCATTAGAAAGAAGTTGAATGTCGGCTTGCTGATTCGTGCCGAGAATGCATTCTATAGGAAAGTGGTTAGTCATATATCAGTCAACTCTGCAGTGCAGTACATACCCAGCTTGGTATGAGTGATTCATTCTGTAGAAGGGCCTTGATGCGATTCCCGTTAATACTAGCACCATGCTTGAAGATAAGCCTTTGGGCTCTGCGAATCTTAGTCTTGTAGTCTTCATTGTCGACTCGGACCTTTGTTGTGCATATCACCATGTCATCTACTCTTCCCATCTCTATCACCTTCGCTTTCTCAGCTAGGCAGTGTGGGCACAGACAGGTGCCAAGGAACTTAACACAGGTGACTGTTATTCTAGCAGTAGCACATCTTTAGTCCTAAGTGACAGAATAAGACCAATACTCACTTCTCTGGATAGTCTGCCAAGTATGTATAGAACCATGGAAACCCTTGGCGTGTGACTCCATCAAAGCAAGTAATGACCAAACCCTTGTGATATGCCTCTACGAACTTGTCGTCTGTTATGCTTGATCCCGAAGGGTCGAGCGTGGACTTGGTAAGATCCTAAGACACTGAGACGAGGGGGTACCCTATAGACGATAGGGTCGAGGATTCGTCCTGGTGGAGGCCAGACGGTTGACTACCCGTTGAAGCGGGTGGACCAAGGATTCGTCCTGGTGGAGACCAGACGGTTGACTACCCGTTGAAGTGGGTGGACCAAGGACAATCCCTTGTGATCGGGATGGGACGCAGGCAAGAGCTAAAGCGCTCACTCAGGTGTAGAGCGGAGACACAAGAAAAGGAATAGGATGTTTATAATCCAAGTAGGTCTAAGCTAGGGTACAGGAGAACTACTTGGGGTTTATATACAAGAACAATGGGATGCTGAATAATCGTATGGAATCGGAGGGAATATGATAGAACAAAGTAGCTGACTGATCGTTGAGTCAGCGAGCCAATAGCAGAAGTCGCTTAGTTAGTAAGCAAGGAATTTCATAGAAAGGGGAAGAATAAAGGAACATGTGACTGAGGGAACACGGGCTTAGCATGACGAGAGCTAAGCGAGGAGAGATAAGTCCGAAAGAAAAAGAAAAGAAACAAGATATGGGTACAAATCGTAACATCGTCCAGGAGAAGTCACCAGATTGCCTGCATCAACTCACGTTTGCAGTGAGTATAAACATCATCTGATGATCCTTCTCCGAAATGCCTGCTATATTTGTCTTGGAAGTCGTCAGGGAGCTGAAAAAAAAATTTAATCATTGAATATCAACCTCATCACAACTCACTGTAGGGATGTAGGCGAGATGGTGACATGCATTGGCAGTGGGCTTGCCACGTGTGTACTTGGATTGGTTCCCGAAAAACAGATAGACTGGCCACAAAGAGGCATCACCAAAGCTTTCAAGCTGTGTCGCATCTGACCACAGCATCAGGGATATAATGATGTGCTCTAGATCATCCCCAGGCTCTTGAGGGAGAGCATGAACCCTGCGAAATGTATCAAGGGTCTCAGGTGATGAATAAGTTTCACCATACACTCGGACAGGATCAGAGGCTGGATTGGGTTGCCAATATTCCTCAAAAGGAGTCAGTTGAAACGTTGACATGATTGCTTCTTGAAACGTAGCAATGATAATATCAGTGATATCATGGTGATGAATTCCATCGATCCTGAGAAGGGGAATGGACACGTCCTCTTCACCACCTGCCCATTTTTTCCCTTCGTGTGGTAGCTGGATGGAGATGGACGAAACTTTCCAACCATGATCAGCATTGAACGGATTGGATCCTGTGCGAAGATACTTCTCAACAATCTTTTTCTCCCACTCAAAATTAAAGGTAACCTCGGGTGATGCTTTGAAGTTTGGATCTGTGATAAATGATGACCACAGACGATTCAGTTCAGCGCCAGACTTCGCATTTGTTCCTGAGTAATACCAAGCCATAAGGAGGCCAGCCGTTGGACTACTGAAGGCAGAGTACAAGTTTTCACACATGACATTTTGATCAGCTGCACCCATGGGAGTCCGACCTTCTTTCTGATGACTGTGATCTGGGGTGACTTCCAGTGTAGGCATGTCGACAACAGAGCGAATATCTCCCTTGCCAGTGGGTATATGTGTTGGCCAGGTCGGATAGATACGAAACATACCCATTTCACTGAGCTTTGTGCGATATTCAATGAGGGAGGTGCCGCAGGGTGCCGCAGGTCAGGTGAATTGGTGGGTGAACGTGGCTCAGGGCTAAATGATGGAGGTGGGGAAGCATGTTGCAGACCACCAGTTCCAGTGGGAAGGTAGTCAGTATATCTTGTGGGTGTCAAGTCCAGTTCCTCCGGACTCAAGTCCGATCGGAGTTCCAAAGGTTAGTTCACGAAGTTCGTAAGGAGGACGAATGGAGTTCGGAGCGGCAAGGGGGTACCTAGGAGGACGTTGGCGCAGGACTTATGTGTCGCGCCCTTGCCTAGGCTCTGTCCTCATATTTCGTAGGCGGGAGAGGGAGAGAGGAGAGAGAAGAGAGTTGGACGAGAGACAGGAGGTGACTGAGTTGATATTCATACTGAGGTACAGAAACGGAATACAGGAAGCTTATATACTGAAGTCCAGTCCGGAATTCGGATGGAGGAATGGAGGATTGTATGGAAAGGTACGTTGGGTAAAGGGGAAGCATATGGAGGCAGAGAACATACATAGTGAGAGCATGTGGTGTGGCGAAGGGTCTAAGGGATGAGGCTAAGGGTCGTAACTAAGGAATGGAGGGTCGAAGGTACAAAGGGAATACTAAATAAGGAAAGTGAAGGAAGTCTGATAATAGGAGAATGGAGTCCGATGTGAAAGGACAAAGTCCGGATTATGGAGGGATGGAGAAGGAGTGACGGGTCTGGAGACTTGGAGATCGGAGTGGATATGACAGCGGGAAGCCGTATGGACCGACCAGAATGTACTGCTGGCCTAGGGAGATGGTCCACAGTATGGTTGACTGGAACATCAGGTTCCAGAGCAGAACCTGACGATCCCGCTTTATTTTCCATCTGTAGAATATGAGCAAGATAAATATTAAGATAATATTACGCACAGGGTCATCATCCAAGTCTATGGGAGCACTTTCAATGATGGCTCCGGTCGGAGACAATGAACTTGAGAAGTCAGTGAACCAGTTGTCGCTCATATCACTTCAAAATGGATCTCTTACTGTCTTCTGACACCTAAGTCCCTTGGTTGACGTTGATCCCTGGCATGTCTTGGGTGTTTGCGAGATTGGGTGATCATTGCCAACAGCTGTTTGTGTGCCTGACATTGCGTTTCATGAGCATGCAAGCATTTCTGGCTATCAAAGGACCTGTCACAGCCAAGGCATGAGCAAATATCAGCCATTCAGAAAGTAGGGAAGTGCAGAATGAACCACTAGTGGGTCAACAAGGCTCTGACGAGCATTTATTGCTGATAGCGACATCGTACAGGAGGATGAATGGCTAGGAAAATATCTATTACCTGAAGCAGGTTGAGTTAAGTGGTAAAAAACATCAAATTTCCTTGAAAACATACCTCTCATCCCATAGGCAGGTGAGCACAAGGCAATGATGTGAGTCACGATGCGAAGTCCAGTACTCTGATTCGGAAAAGTTCCCACGAGGCATCTTCTTACCTCCAGAGTGTCCCAACCTCTCTTGATTTCCGTCTGCCATCATGCCTCATACAAGCGACCTTGAACTCGACATCACAGATACGGAAGAAAACAGCCATATTAGTAAAGGTAAATAGCATATCAAGTGAGTCTCTAAGTCTTGTTGCTTCTTGTTGCTCTCTAACCACTTCTGATTTGCAATGTGAAGGTCCAAGTATACCAAGAGGTTGGTAACCGATCTGCATGAGGCCTATATTGCAGCCGCCCACACAATTGCCCAGTGCATAGACTTGTTGTGCAATCTCAGCACCATAATCAGCACTGTGCAACTCATCCAATGAGACGAAGTGAGCAAGTGTGGCGAATTAGATGAGGATGAGGGAGCAAGGAAAGTGCGAGATGAATGTCTCCACAGAATATACGTGGAAATCAGTTCTACGACAAGTATCATTGCTACTGATATTGTCATATCCGCTTCGATCTCTGGACCTCCAGACCTTTTACTCTTTCTCCGTCCTCCGTAGTCCGGACTTCGTTCCTTCATACCGGACTCCGTTTTCCGAGTATCGGACTTCCTCGCTTTCCTTATTTAGTATTCCCTTTATACCTTCGACCCTCCATTCTTTAGTTACAACCCTTAGTATCATCCCTTCGACCCTTCACCACACCATATGCTTTCACTACGTATGCCTCCCGTCTCCATATGCTTCCCTCTTACCCGACGTACCTTACCATACGGTCCTCCATTCCTCTGTCCGAACTCTGGACTGGACTTCAGTATATAAAGCTCCTGTATTCCACTTCTGTACCTCAGTACAAATATCAAACCAGTCACCTCCCGTCTCTCGTCCGACTCCCTTCTCTCTCCTCTCTCTCCCCCTTCCCTACGAAATACGAGGACAGAGCCTAGGCAAGGGTGCAACACATAAGTCCTGCGCCAACGTCCTCCTAGATATCCCCTTGCTGCTCCGAACTCCGTTCATTCCTCCTTACGAACTTCATATACTAACCTTCGGACCTCCGATCAAACTTGAGTCTGGAGGAACCGGACTTGACAGATATACATTTAGCTCAACAACATCGAAAGAGAGCATGACCAGAATGTACTACAAGATCCTGCAGATCATACCTAGCCTCCAGGAATTGGTGGATAACCCCAAAAATTCTGCAGAGTTGGCAATCGTCTGTGGAAAGGTGAGCAAAGCCACATATATGCACATGTACTGACCTTTTTTAGATGAAGACAATCATCAATGCTACCTGGTCAAATGACGTGGCTCATCTGAAGAATAGCATCCCTCACTATGTGCTTCCCGACCCCAACAAGCCCGTGTCCCTTGATCCACCAATTATCATCAGCACAAGTGGGAGGGCTGAATTAGGACTCAACCATCCGATCATTGCTCATTGGTTATGTCCAGCGGATCAGCTTGAATATTTCGACAGTGATCCTGAACAGTGAGTGCTACTGCCTGATCTGAACAATCTATTATTACATGTCATCTTTAGAGCGTGCAAGGATTTGGCCTCCGGTAAAATCAACATGGGGCTGTTCGACTATCCTGCACTATTTTGGTCAGGTATGAAGCCTGGGGACAACTATAATCTGATGGACATGTGCCATGGGCTTTTCAGAAGCTATGTCCTTGTGCGGGTGAGTCATACCATCATCAAGACCATTCACAATTAGGTTAATTTGAGTTAGATCGGTTGACACATTTTTCTAGGACTGTCAAGTGCTCTTGGTGGAGATTCCCATGTGACCCGATCTTGCAACGCTGTCCTGCACAATATGAGGACAGTTGAGGCTGAGCACATTGCCTATGTGTGCGTTCAGGTATCGCTCCTCTTCAACTCTTTGCTCACTCTTTCTGATTGGACTCGTCGAGGCACGCTTCAGACTCTCATCCAAGAGCCAATGGAGCCAGTCAGACGGAAACCTGGATTACTTCAAGATGTATCACAGCATTATCGCGTTCATTCAACATGCTCTCGACCCAGATTGGAAAGATGACCTTTTAAAATGGTGGAATAAGTATGTATTCTTCCTACCAAAGTTCCCATCTTAAAGTACTCACTTTCAAGGGAACTTTTTGGGGATGTGAATGGCTGCAGTGAAGCTGGAGTTACAGCTACTGGGAATGAAAACCAGTCAGGATCTGGAAGCTCTGGTACACGACTGAGTACGGTTGAATGTCTGAATGCGCAAATGAAGGCCCAACTCGCGGCACAGGATCCTGCCCCAGCAATTGGTCCAACACTCGAAGATGGTCCCGGGCCCACCCTGGATTCTAGCCAGCTGCCAATTGGTTCCTCGTCATCAGTCGAGCAGAGCACTCGCTCCACTGCCAATCCCTCTGCAGTACCATGCTTGGTACCACCCACGGACCACAGCTTATCGGCTTCATACTTCTCCTCGGTCATGCCCCACCCTGCAGTACAAGCAAGTTCAAGAGCAACAAGCCCATTGACAGAAATGGAACACGAAGAACCAGATGCTGCACTTAAGTCTATCGCAAACCAAAAGGCAAAGCAGACAAAGGGTAAACGACCAGCTCCTGTCACACATGGAGACGGCACAGCAAGTGGAGGCTGTACTAAAAGGTCTAGGTGAAACCAGGTGTAGGTAGGTGCTTTTCTGACCTTCCAATAGAAGGCCTCTTCTTTAACGTGGTCGTGGTCATCCTATCATTCAATGTTCGCATTAATGTCAAGTTTCACGTCATGTTGTCCAATTTCCGCCTTCAAGTCTTTGCCTCATTCCATGCTGTTCAGATCACTTTCATCGCTCAATCATCAGACTCGATTCCCGACCTGCTCAAGCTGTATTACTATCAAAGCCTCGTTCCATGCTGTTTGGACCGCATTCATCATGCAATTATCGGACTCGATCCCTAGTCTGCTCAAGCTGTATTGCTATCAAATGTATTTGTTTAGGATGGATGGGTACATAGCAATGTATTGGGTGTAGAGTTGATATGCACAATACATTGTTTTGTATTCTACGGAGTGGGATATTTTGTGCTGCAGATAGTGGCATACAATAAGCAGCAATATGTATATGGTGTTGTATTGTGGCGACAACAATGTATACTGTCGGGAGATCTGATCAACGTTGCAATGTTGATCAAGACTCAGCATTCTTCCAGATTCTAATGTATACCCACCACCGGCGAGACAGCCCTTATGGCATATGCAACTTATATATCGTGTGACAAATACATACATGGGCATGTATCTTTTTGTTAAATTTTGTGATGATCAAGAACTTTCGGAACTTCGCTTGGCGCTCTCATTGAATGGACGGAACAGTGAACCTCTCTCAAAACTGGATTGCTTCATTGCTTATATCATCGCTGTATTGAATCGTACCAGGGAAACCTCAGTGAGAAAGGTCACAAATATAGTCAGCATGAGTCGCTATGTTAACTTGACGTTGTGTGCGCTCACTTGTATTCAGTGCTGCAATGGAACTACCTCCTGCAACAAGAATGCGGCGAGTAATCTTGTGGTGGACATATGTACTCCATCTCTTCTTCTGTTGAGCAGATTAATTGATTAGTGGCACTAATTCCATTAGATCAGTACCGATGTTCCTTTGGATATGGCTGGGATTGCCACTGCCTTCAGGGCTGCAGTCAAGGAAGCCCGAAAACCAGATTACATTGACAGTTATTTAATGCTGGCAGATGACCTCAGGCTCGAGGCAGCAAGTGGTGGCAATATATCACCCTATTTCCCTGATGAAGACATGTTGCTCGTCAACTTACTCACTGGGTAAGCCGTCAGCAAGTTCGAATGGAGCAACCTAACAATTTTACCCCATATTAGGCTAGATGGTTGTAGTGTGCATTTTGGATACCCTGATGGCACCCAAGCCCATATGTCCAGAGCGGCCAGGCTTCTCATGTCTTGTCTGAAGTCGAATCTGGTGAAGGGTGACGATGGTATATGGTAGACTGTCAAGTCCGGTTCCTCCGGACTCAAGTCTGAATGGAGTTCCGAAGGTTAGTGCACGAAGTTCGTAGGAGGGACGAACGGAGTTCGGAGTGGCAAGGGGGTACCTAGGAGGACGTTGGCGCAGGACGTATGTGTTGTGCCCTTGCCTAGGCTCTGTCCTCATATTTTGTAGGAGAGAGAGAGAGAGAGAGAAGAGGGTCGGGTGAGAGACAGGAGGTGACTGGTTTGATATTTGTACTAAGGTACAGAAGCGGAGTACAGGAAGCTTATATACTCAAGTCCGGTTTGGAGTTCGGACGGAGGAATGGAGGATCGTATGGAAAGGTATGTCGGGTAAAGGGGAAGCATATGGAGACGGGAGGCATACGTAGTGAAAGCATATGGTGTGGCGAAGGGTCTAAGGGGTGATACTAAGGGTCGTAACTAAAGAATGGAGGGACGAAGATATAAAGGGAATACTAAATAAGGAAAGCGAGGAAGTCCAATAATAGGGGAACGGAGTCCGATGCGAAAGGACGAAGTCCGGATTACGGAGGGACAGAGAAGGAACGATGGGTCCGGAGACTCGGAGATCGGAGCGGATATGACACAGACTCGGCAGGCGATCGAGGTCTTGATTGGGGTTCCCCCTGAGGTGGAGTCAGCTATGTTGGATATCCTTTCCTGTGGTGTCAAACACATGGTGAGCAAGTGTGCATGACTATAGTGCATTGCTATTGTACAGTGATGAAGTATGAATGTCGAGTGTAGATATATTGAGCTCAAGCAGATGGGATTCAGCTGATAGATTCGAGCTGGAGCTTTTTATAGTACAGCTAATACACTTACACTGTATTACTGTATTGCCTTGGATTACTGATGTGAATGTATTGATTCTGTGGCTTAGCATGCTTACATAGTTGGGTGTCACTACAGATTTATTGGGATTTAGGACAGGTTTTAATTGTAAATAAAGTGTCAATCCCATATTTTGAATAGAATTTAACATTTGAAATATCAGTAAATTTATAATGTACTTTATTTGGCTTAATCAGCTTATAGTGTTTTAAAACAATAGTAACCCAAGCCCTGCACTTTATTTGGTGGCCAGCACCAGTCCTGGTCAGTTCTGATGTAGTATCTATTTTACAGAAGTGTGACTGAAGCATACTAAGGTCATGAATTACAGTTTAATTGTTGTGAACAAATCAGCATGTTCACTGAGGACTAAACAAACCCATTGGCTGGACAACTGAACCACAATCAAAGGGCAGGGCTAATAATAGAGCTACAGTGACCTCCAAAACTATTGCAATGTTTGGTGAATTTTCATTGTCTAAGATATAGAGCATGACAGTGTGGGAATCATGCCTAGTCATAGTGGGACTAAATATAGTGCATACTCTTGGCTACATGATTGCATCTACAAACTGTAGCTGAGTCAAAAGCACTTACCGAGTTCAAAAATTTAATGAGTCTTTACACGGTCAGGTGAAGGTTGGTTTGATATTGTAAAGCTCACCTGAATTCTGTAATTCCCCTTTTTGGTAGGGCTGTCAACCAGATGCTAATACATCTCATCTTATTGTCTTATCATTTTTATGGCACTGTGGGTCATTGTGTGATGGTAGATAATTGACCAATGCCTAGCAAGTACAAGTGGCATGACAAGAGTAGACAAGCATAGATTAGTGGTCTAACAATAGTAAAGTATTTAGAGCTCTGAGCATAATGACTGGTAAACTTCTTTATCTGTGAATGAGTTCAAGAAGAATCGAGAGTATTTCTCCTGCGAGGTCTTTGAGGTAACTGTGTGATCCACCTTCTCGCTGTACACTGGAATGAGCTTGACAGGGCATATGATGTCAACCAATAGAATGATGGTACTAACTCTCTGAAAACCCCTCTGTCCATGGACAGTATGGTGCTGAATGATCCACATATCTGTGGCAGGATCTCAGCCAACCCAGTCAAAGATATTGACATAAGCAAGCGAAGTGGAAAGAAACAGGGGTAGTTCGACTCCAGCATGCACCTGGGGCTGGAAAACCATGCAGACTTGTCCAACCCAAGCTGAAGGGAAATCTAGAACACTGAGTTAATAGATAAAGTTGAATGCTAGACAGGAACCCACTTGCATGTGGACCTTCAGGTGGATGACTGGATGGCAGGATTGGCGAGTTGATAAGCACAGTGTCTGCACAACCGTGTGGAAAATCTGTTGAGGGGGGGTAGGCCTGAATGAGGCAGGAGGGCATAACTATGTGTTCATTGAAAGCAGACAAGAGTTGAATTTGAAATTTTTTCCACACTTGGAAGACAAGCATACTCCATGCAACAAGCTGGGATTCGGTGACATTGGGAAGCATGAGAGTGGACTGATGAAGGTACGTCTCATAATGGAAGAGGAGGTCCTGGAGCTGGTATATCAGACAAAGTTGCTATATTGGCTGACGTGACATGTTGGGTTTGACCGTTAGATTGAATGCTGCTTGTGCATCATTGCGCAAGATTCCCTTCAGAAAGTGATTGTGCATGGGGCATGGTGCCACAAGGCACATCTGCTCACCAGGAAGCACCTCTCAGATCCAAGAGAGCGTTAGGTCAGTATAGGTGATGAAAGATTGCTCTGAGTTGGAAACGGTGTTGATGAGAGAGATCCTGTGTGCGTGCATCAAGGCATACAGGTCAAACAGCTGTATCCTCTCATTGCAGTCCAGGATGCAGACAACTTGCTCTGTGAAGTTGCAGTTATGGGACGTACATTCGAAGGTTTGTTTGCAATGAGTGATGAGTAGATGTTCACTGACATCTGTGGTGTACTGGATGAGGGAGCTGACATTCTCGATCACGCTGGCAAAGCTTTGAAATAGTTCAAGCTTGGGTATGTTGAAATCTTCCTTCACGCCTGCTTTCATCCTCCAGGCTTCAGCTTCAATGATGAAGTGCTTATGGGCATGGAAGTCATGGAGCACTCCCTTCATATCTTGAATCAAGGACTGAGTGTGAACTGGACTCTGCAAGGTAGATAAATTCGACAAGGTGTTGGATAGTGTGGACGAAACCCTGGGATACTGTGCCAGCGATGGCTGAAACGATCATCTATTGGATGTCATGGTGTTCCCTTCCTGTCATTTGGTTGACATGGGAGACACCAAATGCAAAATGGCACACACCGACATGCTTGTGCATGGATTTATATTGAGTGTCAAGCTCTCTCACTCCCACAACCTCTCTGCACCACTTGAGTGGGTGATTAAAGAAAAACTTCAGACATGAGTGGAGCAACTTGGGAACAAGGAATATCACAGGGTCTGATAATGGCCAATTTTACCAGAATGGCAAGTGGACCCCTAGAAGGCTGCGCTCCTTAGCCTTCTTCAGATATGCATTCACATCCCAAGGATCAACTTCTCTGCTTAGCTTGACCAATTGGTGGAGAGTATGTTTTGCATCACAGGGAGGATGGAGCATGCCATCACCGAATGCCTGGTGCCAAGCGAGAGTGATTGGAGACAAGTTCTGGGCAACGTTGGCAATCATCTGTTGCTCAGGAAGGTCTGCTGTGTACGCTACGAGTGGTGTGAAACAGTGGCGAATGTGTCCAAGCAGATCAGGTGTGTATGTACCTGTATGAGTGGCGATCTTGAGGTTGGCGCAAATGATGTCCATACACTTGTGCCAGACTCTGGCTTGAAGAAGGGTCTGATATTTGGAGTGGGCCTCAAATTTTATGATTGGCATGAAAGTGGCAAGGCTCCAGGAATGTGAAGTGGCCTTCATTCACATGTCAGCTTGGATGTTACCAATGGTGAGGAACAATGGGTGCATCTCAAGGTTACTGGTGTGGCTAGTGATGGGGGTTTTGTTGGACACAGCCAAGACAGGCATGATGGTTGCACCCTTAGGAAGTAGGTCCTGTGTAGAGTAAGTAGTCTCACAGTTGGGTCAGGAAAGCAATCACCTGTAGAACCCATGCATACTTGGAAGAGAAAAACTCCCCAAACTCACGTTTTCCATTCACGAAGACAGCATGAGGATCGTAAGTCATCACCTGAGTGAAGATAGGGTTGCTGAAGAGCATCTTGACTACTTCTAGTCCACCCCGCCAGATGAGATAGATGGGATGGACTGTCTTATATCTGGTAAGCTTGATTTTGGTGCAATGCCATGGGGTGCCCTGTGGTAACGACTCCATCCATTCATATAGGCGTTTCTTGTCCTTGAACGATGGTTGTCTATCATTAAACTTGAAAAATGTCACATGAGCAACAACACACTTTGAGAGTATACTTACACACCCATTGAAGCTTCAAGAAGTGTTCTGCATCACTCACAATCATGCTTTCACAGATATATCAACCTAGCTCCCATTCTGCCTGATCCTTGAAAGGGTAGTGAGGATTTCGGACAAGCCAGTACTCAAACTCGTGCTCCTTCATTTTCTCAAAAAGGTTTGGACCACGGCCATACATATATGTAGCCTGATTTTGGGTGGTATGTTCCGATGACTGGCTCCAATGACAATTGCATATTTGATCCTCATTGAAAGGCAGGTGGGACTGTTAGTCTCCTGGTGGTTGAGTCTGGAGGCCAGCATGACACCTCACTGTTGAGGTGCTCTGTAACATGATCAGCTGACTGGAAAACAGCACTGCAGCCTGGACATGTCATTTGCCCTGGACTAGATGATTGAAAATCATCAAGGATAAATGTAGGAAAGCAAGCAACTTATGTACATACTGTCATCAAGTAGCAGAGGATCAAAGTCATTGGGTCATTCATTATCCATTGGTTGGTTTCACAGGTGCGAGGAAGTTGCAAAACTGCTAAGTCCTTCAAGCTCTGACACTCCAACTTCCCGCCTACCCACCATAGCACACACATGGAAGACAACTTTGATAGCACATCTAACATTCCGTCGAGCCCTGCGTCTAGGTCTACAAGGACTTCATTCTTGTCCTTTGTGCCATCCAATAATATGTCATCCCCTTCCAAGAAGAACATCTCCCCTTCCTGGCAGACTACATATGCTCCTAGAGACAAACATCGCTCCTTGTCAGCATGATGTTCCAGGTCTACATCCCCATGACTTCAGCCTTGTCCCCATTGCCACACCTTTATTAGCAGAGAGGAATCAGCCTATCAAGTAACCTCTATGATCATGGCAATGGATATAAGCTTACTTGAGGTAGATGTATTCACATTGGGTCAAATATATTTGCTTATAATTGAACATCTTAGACCAGAGAGCTGTATGCCTGTGGCGCAACTCGCATATCTGTGAAATTGTTGAAAAAGGCTGTTCTGGTGAAAGAGGTGAGCTGTGAGTATCAACACCAGAATCTTCTCGCCACAGTATGGAAGATAGAAGAGCTCAAGAGGCACCTGGATCTCATGGAGGAGGTTCAAATGCTGTGTCAATGAAACTTCAGCAGAACTTGAGATGCTTGAGTCCTTCCTTTCAGAGGTGCCTGCCTCTGAAATTAGAGCAGAGCATGAGAGGGCTCTGCAATCTTATGATCAGGAGATTTCAAAACTTTCCATTGTCAATAATCAGTTGGATCACTTAGTTCAGAAGCTCCCTGAAGTGGGCATGGGAGAGGTGACTGCCAGGAATTCATAGCTGTTGCCATTGATGCGCATTCTATGTACATGCAATTTTTGTGCACCAATCCCCGTATATTCTGTATTTATGTATAATACCATGCATGGATGTTAATGGGCCTAGGCCGGTCAGTCAATAATATCTTGCCCTTGTGCTCAGCTTGTTTATCATGGCCTCCGCATCAACTGCAGCCACTCGTCCCAGGTGAAGGCAGCAACATGTAAGCTGGTTCTTTGCTTCACATCTACATGCCTTGCTCAATTCCCTCATAAGTGTATTAAGAAACTGCCCTGAGGATCCAACCTCAATGTGTGCCTACAACCTATCAACTCTCAGCTTGGGCTAGAGGACAATTGTTCTTGCTCCCCTCCCTCCCATTTGATTCATGCCTTGATATGACAATTGCAACAATTCCACACTCCAATCTCCTCCAGCGATGTTCAATTGATGGAAAATGCGTCGAACAACGCAGATATCTACTATGGACAGCAGGGCTTATACTCATACAATGCAGCGCATGAATACTACCATGTGCACCTCCAGGGGCAGAATCTGGATCCATTGGTTGAACGCTCTATTTTACGGCCTCGCCTGTCTGCCTTCTCGCAAGGCAACCATTTATCTGATGCATCAATTGAAACGTCGTATGATCCTCCTCAAATTGCGCCATATCCCAGAATACATTTAGTTGCTGCCCTTGTGCCCCTTCGCAAGAGTGAATCCTTGCATGGAGAAGTACAGATCATCCGTGTGAGTCCTGCTTCCCTTTTCAATCACTGTTATTTCCTACTATTCCCCAGTCTATTAGAATGACATCCGACTTATCTAGATTGTCCTGTGAGTGCCTGTTGCAGTCTCTCCCCCCCACTCTCCCACCTCCAGACCTTCCATTACCTGGACCAGCTTATGTAGAGCCCGCAGCACCTGTGGTACCCACCTCGTTTGAAACACCACAGACATGCTTGGACCCATTAATCACTCCTGAAACCCTGGAAAAAGTAAAGGACAAGCTGAGATGGCTTGTCCTCAACGAGAATCCATTACCCTCTTTGTCTCGCTGAGACAATAATATTATGCTACAGGTCAACTCATTCGGGTCAGCTCATCCATGAACTAAAGGTTAGCAAGCATCATCCACCCCATTCGAGCCGCCTTCAAGTCAACAGCACAACTTCTTACTCCACATGGATTCAACCTCCATCTCCCTCTTGCCTACCCCACTGAGGTGGACTTGGACCACAAATGAACAGTTGCCACTGTGCTTCTCAGTGACCTCAAGTTTTTTCTCGCTGAGAACGATGGTGTAGAGCTCCCAGACCATCTGGTCTTAATCTCCATCATGATGCCTCTTGAACCTCTACCACCATCATCTAGTGGTAGTGGATCAAGAGATGATTCAAACTCAGACAACTGAGTCCAAATGTAAGTACAGCTGATGTAATACACTATACTAGGTATACTACTGTACACTATTGTAGAACGGGGTTGGAACAAGTCTTAGCTCGTTCAACACTCCCCCTTGCTAAGCAGCCAGTAAGGCGCATAAGCAATCAGAGACAAGACATGGCCTAAGTCTGTGGGTGATCATAAAAGACCAAACCTAATTGTGATCGGAACTGCTCAAACTTAATGTGTCCAAGGTTCTTGGTGAACATGTCGGCAGGATTAGTAGAGCCTTCAATAAAGAAGAGTTCAATCTTCCCTTCAGCTACCCAATCTCTAATACTGTGCCAGCGAATATCAATGTGCTTGTTTCGCTTTTCGGTTACTGAGTTGGAAGCCATGAAGATGGATCCTTGATTATCACCGCATATCGGGATCGCTTTTAGCTTGTATCCCATTTCACCAAGTAGTTGGCGAATCCATATCACTTGGCGACTGCAATCAGATAGGGCAATATATTCTGCCTCAGTAGAGGATAGG